>BPTQ01000007.1:132629786-132680601 GCA_019973895.1 Chrysanthemum seticuspe
ACCATGTAATAGCCAAACTACCATGACGAATATCCAAACGCACATCCAATTCATGAAATACACCCTTTTATCCCTTCTTCGAAGCAGAAACCGTAGCACCTGCATCAAGTAAGATCCAGAATTACAATATCTCTTCTCCAAGATGGTTCCATTATTACGGGATTTTACAACTCTATGGTTTAAACCGAGAAATGATTTCTTTCGCGGGATTTTACAAAACCAAGAATAAACCGTAAGATAGATCCGGAAATGCACTTTACAATTACCAGGATGTTTCCATTGTCACGGGATTTTACAACTCTATGATTTAAACCAAGAAATAGGTTCTTTCGCGGGATTTTACAAAATCAAGACAAAACCGTAAACAATGTCAGCTTGAATGTGTTATGACAACTTTGGTTTCGGTGAATATCTGTTTTAGGAGAACATGCAGCGGTTCATCAACGGTTCAATATCCAACATCATCAACCATCCAATCAACATTTTGGAAAGTACATCAATCACGTATTCTGTCGGCTATTGTAATGACCACATGGAGAAATAGACCCGATATGCCAAACTTGATCATGAAGTAGAAATCCCCAGATTTGTTACTTAAACTTGTACAAATCCTCGTGAAAAAGAAACGGTGTACCCAATGTACAAAACCTCTTGACGTATCCTCAACTGCGTGAGACACCGAAGTGATAGTTACTTTGTGGGTTAATCGAGAAAGAATCACAACCGTAACTAAATAGCCAAGTCTTTATCACACTCTTGTAAAATGCCCAAACAAGTCATCTTCGCGGAAGGGTAGAAAGAAAGAAGACGAAATAAGTAAACGTGCCTGAAAGACCTCACTTCAAATTCAAATAAGAAATACCTTACTAACTACCCCGTGGTCAGCCTTGTTTAATTATCAATTCAAGCCGTGAAAGAATATTCTCCGTGAAAATGTATACACCAAAGCATCAAATCTCATAATCATACCAAATCTCATCATCGAATCTTATAATCGTCAAAATCTTATCAGCCGCATATAAACCAATTATGAGAAACAAGTCATCTCAACCTAAAGTCCAAGTCCAAGCTCACAAATAAAAACGTCACTTCACAACCAAATCAATAATATGTAACCCACACGTTTGATAGCAAGATTTTATGTCCATTACTTTTGCATGAAAGTGATAAACGTATACGCCTATTTCATCTATGCTTATGTGGATAGTAAAACCCTACCTCGTTAATTACCCGGCTAACATAATATCATCTCACAGTAGTGATTCAGCAAATGATGACCAATCCGATACATCAATAAATTCATATCAATCAAAACATCTACCCACAAAGATTACTTCAGCTCAACATATCCGGCCACTCAAGATAGCGTGTGTTTCACATCACGTTTATGTAACTGCGCAGCCCAAATGGAAAAGTTGTGATGTCCAGGCCCAAACATATTATTACACCATTTAAGTCCATATTCGGTAGATAACAATCCCAACTGATCCAGTAGTGTAACTGCCCTAAATATGCGGGTATAAAAACACACGAGACTCACACACTACTTTTAACCCTAAATAATCTCAACCCTAAAAACACAAACAGAATACGCCTCTCTCCTGAACAAGTCAGCCCCCATCTATCAAACCCTAATCACATATCCTCCACAACTCGCCACCAAGAACTCTGTTATCAAACCCTGATAAAACTCTCAACACAAACTCAGCCACCACACAAATCCAATCAAGAAATAGTATGCATCTCATTCATTTCAAACCATCAATCACACGCATACCATCTTTAGCAACATAGAACATTAAGACCTCGCCACAGGGTTGGCTAGAGGTTGTCTTAAATCGCCACAGGGATGGTCTAAAGTAACGATTTAAGCAACGATATCAAACCATACGAACACCACTTCAGGTTATGTTGATGAGTGACCGGTAGGTATTGTTTCCCTTATTTTGTAATGATTTTCGTTTTTGAAATACACCGAATGTAAGGTTTGATGAAACCGTATGGTTTTGTACAATCTTTTAAGATTCGAACAAAAAAAGAAGTACAAGCTTCTCACATAGATCAATGAAGATAAATATTTCGTGTTGACCTTGAGAGGTTAAGAATGACATCAAAATGTTCACGAAATAAAATCTGAGATTACTTAAGCGTTCGGAATAGGTTGAGACTTGAACGATTTTTTTGGCATTGTTGATTAATACCTTTTCAGTTTTAAAAAAATCTTTTGTACCGATGATGTTAGACATAAGCTGAGGTTGAGATTATTGATTGGTATTGGTATTTGGTTTGTTGTCGTGGTCAAGTCCATCTTCTTCTTCATTTCTGTCTTGTTCAAAGAGGTCAACAGGTTGCTAGATTTTTGTATGTCAAAACACACAAGTCGCTAGGTTATTTTCAAGAGCAAGTCGCTATTTCTTCTTTGTGTTACAAGTCGCTAAGACTTTTATTTGACTCAATATTCAAATAACCCAACTCGCTATTACCTTTAAAAACCAAGTCGCTAACCATATATCAAGTCGCTAGCATAACCTTTTCAGTCACAAGTCACCAAGTCGCTACGACTTGTAAATACAAGTCGCTAGGTCTAAGATTTGTGCCAAGTCGCTAGCGAGTTATGTCAAGTCGCTATTGACTTGAGTTGACTAAAGAGTCAACTCGCTACAAGTCTCAACTCGCTAGACAAGTCGCTACACCTTCTTACACAGCAAGTCGCTAAGACATTTAACTTGACAAATCGCTATATCTGGCTTATGACAAGTCGCTACTACAGCCTTATGACAAGTCGCCTCTGCTGTTGACTCAATAGTCAACAGCTTACTTCTATTATAATGGACAAGTCGCTAATATAAACTGTGAACAAGTTGCTTAAGTTTTTCTTGACATAAGTCGCTATAAACTCTTGACCCAACTCGCTACATTTTAGGCAAATCACTACGACTTGTAAGTCTCTACGAAGAACATTAGCACCAGCAGCAGATTTGACCATAAACAAGACATGCTTAATAACTGTTAAAACTGATAAAACCATTAACAAGACCATTAATCAGTTTTGAAACATGAGATTGGAACCCATTTAGAACCAGTTAAAATCAGATGAAAAGCTTCAAACAAGTTTTGAAATCAGTTTTGACCACAAGAGCTGAACTTAAAAGTGATGAAAACAGTTAAACTTCACGCACGCTTAGAAATCAGTAAGACTAAAAACCAATTCAAAACATTAACACCTTAACACCATATTCAAGAAACAAGATAAACTATCACCAACAACACATCAAACCATCACCAAGTCTAAAAAACCGCATACGAAACCATGAATCGAACCACGAGAATCAACACAAACAACACAACCTAGGCTCTGGTACCATTTGTAGGATCGATATATTTATTGTGTTGATGATTCGGGTGGTCTTGGATGATCAAAATACATGTTTTCCATTAGAGAGAGAAAGTAGAGAGTTGGGAGATTTTAAGCTAGAGACTTGCTTTGTAAAATGTAAAATGTTAGATTGAAAAGCTCCACCCCTTCCATGGATGGAAGGGGTATTTATAGTCTTACAAGAATACGTCCTCCTATCGGACTGTGGATCAGGCATACAGTGGGTAAAGACCCGTCCTTCCTCCACGGTGTTGCTCTAAACTAAACTACGCTACAAACTAACTAATAAACTACTAAATAACGCAATTAACGACAAGTCTACGAGCTAAACTATGCTAGATAATATTTGGGGTGACCGACACTTTAACATGGAATTTCTAATTCCTAACACAAACGGTCTACAGTCGTGGGGTGATGCTTCGGTGTACCTGAGCGACTTATCTGAACTGTAGGTGTATTTCGGTACATCGCGTTATCTCACTTGTGGGACTCCAGTTCAGGAATGGCCTCTGTGAGAATTAGAGACGTGTTTTCACACTATGTTGTTAACACCCTCAAAATTCAAACTTGTAAGTGCCGGAATCCGCTTATTACTAACCTGTTTTTATGTTTTCTTCTTATGGAAGCTCCAGAGCGGATTGATCGTGCAGATTCGCCACATGCTCATACCAACAACACATGAAAGTTCTCATCAAAATCAAAGGCAACACAAAGTTAAAGATGATTCTTCGTCAATGTCAAAGAATCTTCAAATTATAAAGACTCGAGAACTACATCATTGGTAACCAAAAGACAAATAGAAGTGTGAACATGGTGGAGAAAGGCATGGAGACACCTAACCAACAAAGTTGACAACGGCAGACAACCACATTAACTAATCACAAAGCATGAAGGAATAAAGAAACAAGACTATTCTATATCTACGCATAAAGTTCAAGCTCGAGAAAAGTAAAGACCAAATCAAGTGGAGCATCTTTTGAATGACCACCCCTTAGGGGGATATTGTTAGCCTTAATAGTTTTATTAGAAGTGATGGTCATTCACGTTTAGGAACTCTGTAACATGTGTTAGATATCGTGCTAAATGGATATTAGTTTAGTTAAGCTTGCCTTATATCCAATCCAACCCATGTCCAAGCCCACGAAAGCCCATGGAAAGCCTTTCAGGGCATCATGTATTCCAACTATAAATACCCCTCAAATGGTCATTTGAGGGGTGTGCTTGAAAGTGTATGTGTGCGTGTGTGTGTTTTCTTTGGAGCAATATAACATCTTATTATTTTTCATCTCTCTTCTCATACATACGCATAACTTATATCATCATTCAAGTCACCATCTTTCCTTTCTTTATTTCATCTTCTTATACGCATAAGTGTTTGTGGTTTAACGTGTTCATCTTGTGATAAGGTGTGTTACGCGTAAGGTTGATGTAAAAGTGTGGTCCTATATAACTAAAGATTAAGAAGGCTACGGTGTAACCCTCAGCTCAGGTTATGCCATAACAACTGATAAGCACCCAATTGACAAAGACTACGGCGTAACCCTCAGCTCAGGCTACGCCGTAATAAAGAAATATACATGGTTTACAAAAGCTACGCCGTAACCCCAGCTAAGGTTACGCCGTAGCCATGGATAAGCACAAATAATGGAAAGAAGTTACGACGTAACTACCTAATAAGGTTACGCCGTAACTAGTTCGAAGCCTATAAATAGTCGAAGGTTTCACCAGTTTTAATCATCTCTCCTTTCCCAAACCTTCTAGGGTTTGGGGAGATCAAAACACAGAAGAAGAAGCATGGTTTAGGAGCACTGAGTAACAAAGTCCTCGTAATTTCCATTGTATTCGAGTTTGAATTCTTTTTATATTTTTCTAGGACTTATACTATCATTAATTGAAGTTTGCATTTATGTTATTGTTATTCTCTTTAATTCTTTATAGACATTTTCTAGTCTTTTCATAGATTGCTAGCCTTGGTAGTATTATAAGCTTAGTAGTATCTAAAGGGCTGGGAGATATGACCAACTGACCCCAGTCTGATAGATTGCGAAGTATGGGAGGAATTGGCCATAGTACAACCACTCTTCGTGTGCGAACTGACCAAATGATCACCTATCAAGTGGAGGTATTTAAGAGGTTAGGGGGAATCTAAGTTCCTAACGGCCGGGTTCCCACCGTCTAGATCTAGTAGATTTGGAGCTTAATGACTGTTATTAGGTTGCCGAATGATCCCGGGTGACCTGTTCATCTTGGTGAGGAATCTAAGAACCATTGGCCATGACGAATTGACCAAAAGATTCTGGTGATAATTAACCACTATATTGAACCTTTATATCGAGAATCAATTCATACTTGTGTTCTTTATTAAGCTTCGCTTTTCTATCTCTTTTCCCTAAATTTCTGGTGTCTTTGTGTGTAGAATAATAGCATATCGATGAATTATAACAACTTTGTCATACCAATATATTATTAATATCATTTCTAATCATCTTAGTTCTTTCAAGGTCACAGCTCTCTAGGGACGATACTCGGATTTACCTAAGGCTTTACTACATCTGATCGGGTTCTCTGCCTGTTAGTATGTATGTGTCCATCCTAAGTTATCTAAGTTTTATAAATATTAAAATCCGGATGAAATAGCATATCAGCCTTTTGGCGACCTAATCCCCATTAGGAGTAAAATACTAGTGAAACAATCATTATTCCTTATTATTTCATTTCAGGACATATTCAATATAAGGAAGCTGCAATTGGACGTTTTCAAGCCCTTTGGAATGATTGTCTCTTAACTACAACGTAACCAAGTGATGAAGTTACGACATAACTAAAGATTATGAAGGTTACTGCGTAACCCTCAGCTCAGGTTACGCTGTAACAACTGATAAGCACCCAATTGACAAAGACTACGACGTAACCCTCAGCTCAGGCTACGCCGTAATAAAGAAATACACATGGTTTACAAAAGAAATGGAGTAACCCCAACTAAGGTTACGCCGTAGCCATGGATAAGCACAAATAATGGAAAGAAGTTACGACGTAACTACCTAATAAGGTTACGCCGTAACTAGTTCGAAGCCTATAAATAGTCGAAGGTTTCACTACTTTTAATCATCTCCTTTCCGAAACCTTCTAGGGTTTGGGGAGATCAAAACACAGAAGAAGAAGCATGATTTAGAAGCACTGAGTAACAAAGTCCTCGTAATTTCCATTGTATTCGAGTTTGAATTCTTTTTATATTTTTCTAGGACTTATACTATGAATTCATATAATTAATTGAAGTTTGCATTTATGTTATTGTTATTCTCTTTAATTCTTTATAGACATTTTCTAGTCTTTTCATAGATTGCTAGCCTTGGTAGTATTATAAGCTTAGTAGTATCTAAAGGGCTGGGAGATATGACCAACTGACCCCAGTCTGATAGATTGCGAAGTATGGGAGGAATTGGCCATAGTACAACCACTCTTCGTGTGCGAACTGACCAAATGATCACCTATCAAGTGGAGGTATTTAAGAGGTTAGGGGGAATCTAAGTTCCTAACGGCCGGGTTCCCACCGTCTAGATCTAGTAGATTTGGAGCTTAATGACTGTTATTAGGTTGCCGAATGATCCCGGGTGACCTGTTCTTCTTGGTGAGGAATCTAAGAACAATACGCCATGACGAATTGACCAAATGAGTCTGGTGATAATTAACCACTATATTGACCCTTCATATCAAGAATCAATTCATACTTGTGTTCTTTATTAAGCTTCGGTTTTCTATCTCTTTTCCCTAAATTTTGGGTGTCTCTGTGTGTAGAATAATAGCATATTGATGAATTATAAAAACTTTGTCATACCAATATATTATTAATATCATTTCTAATCATCTTAGTTCTTTCAAGGTCATAGCTCTCTTGGGACGATACTCGGATTTACCTAAGGCTTTACTACATCTGATCGGGTTCTCTGCCTGTTAGTATGTATGTGTCTATCCTAAGTTATCTAAGTTTTATAAATATTAAAATCAGGATGAAATAGCACATCAGCTTTTTGGCGACGTAATCCCCATTAGGAGTAAAATACTAGTGAAACAATCCTTATTCCTTATTATTTTATTTAAGGACATATTCAATATAAGGAAGCTGCAATTGGACGTTTTCAAGCCCTTTGGAATGATTGTCTCTTAACTACAGCGTAACCAAGTGATGAAGTTACGACATAACTAAATATTATGAAGGCTACGGCGTAACCCTCAGCTCAGGTTACGCCGTAACAATTGATAAGCACCCAATTGACAAAGACTACGACGTAACCCTCAGCTCAGGCTACACCGTAATGAAGAAATACACATGGTTTACAAAAGCTACGGCGTAACCCCAGCTAAGGTTACGCCGTAGCCATGGATAAGCACAAATAACGGAAAGAAGTTACGACGTAACTACCTAACAAGGTTACGCCGTAACTAGTTCGAAGCCTATAAGTAGTCGAAGGTTTCACCAGTTTTAATCATCTCTCCTTTCCCAAACCTTCTAGGGCTTAGGGAGATCAAAACACGGAAGAAGAAGCATGGATTTGGAGCACTGAGTAACAAAGTCCACGTAATTTTCATTGTATTCGAGTTTGAATTCTTTTTATATTTTTCTAGGACTTATACTATGAATTCATATCATTAATTGAAGTTTGCATTTATGTTATTGTTATTCTCTTTAATTCTTTATAGACATTTGCTAGTCTTTTCATAGATCGCTAGCCTTGGTAGTATTATAAGCTTGGTAGTATCTAAAGGGCTGGGAGATATGACCAACTGACCCCAGTCTGATAGATTGCGAAGTATGGGAGGAATTGGCCATAGTACAACCACTCTTCGTGTGCGAACTGACCAAATGATCACCTATCAAGTGGAGGTATTTAGGAGGTTAGGGGGAATCTAAGTTCCTAATGGCCGGGTTCCCACCGTCTAGATCTAGTAGATTTGGTGCTTAATGACTGCTATTAGGTTGCCGAATGATCTCGGGTGACCTGTTCATCTTGGTGAGGAATCTAAGAACCATAGGCCATGACGAATTGACCAAAAGATTCTGGTGATAATTAACCACTATATTGAACCTTCATATCTAGAATCAATTCATACTTGTGTTCTTTATTAAGCTTCGCTTTTCTATCTCTTTTCCCTAAATTTTATGGTGTCTCTGTGTAGAATAATAGCATATCGACGAATTATAACAACTTTGTCATACCAATATATTATTAATATCATTTCTAATCATCTTAGTTCTTTCAAGGTCACAGCTCTCTTGGGACGATACTCGGATTTACCTAAGGCTTTACTACATCAGATCGGGTTCTCTGCCTGTTAGTATGTATGTGTCTATCCTAAGTTATCTAAGTTTTATGAATATTAAAATCAGGATGAAATAGCACATCAGCTTTTTGGCGACGTAATCCCCATTAGGAGTAAAATACTAGTGAAACAATCCTTATTCCTTATTATTTCATTTCAGGACATATTCAATATAAGGAAGCTGCAATTGGACGTTTTCAAGCCCTTTGGAATGATTGTCTCATAACTACGGCGTAACCAAGTGATGAGGTTACGACATAACTAAAGATTATGAAGGCTACGGCGTAACCCTTAGCTCAGGTTACGCCGTAACTAGTTCGAAGCCTATAAATAGTCGAAGGTTTCACTACTTTTAATCATCTCTCCTTTCCGAAACCTTCTAGGGTTTGGGGAGATCAAAACACAGAAGAAGAAGCATGGTTTAGAAGCACTGAGTAACAAAGTCCACGTAATTTCCATTGTATTCGAGTTTGAATTCTTTTTATATTTTTCTAGGACTTATACTATGAATTCATATCATTAATTGAAGTTTGCATTTATGTTATTGTTATTCTCTTTAATTCTTTATAGACATTTTCTAGTCTTTTCATAGATTGCTAGCCTTGGTAGTATTATAAGCTTAGTAGTATCTAAAGGGCTGGGAGATATGGCCAACTGACCCCAGTCTGATAGATTGCGAAGTATGGGAGGAATTGGCCATAGTACAACCACTCTTCGTGTGCGAACTGACCAAATGATCACCTATCAAGTGGAGGTATTTAAGAGGTTAGGGGGAATCTAAGTTCCTAACGGCCGGGTTCCCACCGTCTAGATCTAGTAGATTTGGAGCTTAATGACTGTTATTAGGTTGCCGAATGATCCCGGGTGACCTGTTCTTCTTGGTAAGGAATCTAAGAACCATACGCCATGACGAATTGACCAAATGAGTCTGGTGATAATTAACCACTATATTGACCCTTCATATCACGAATCAATTCATACTTGTGTTCTTTATTAAGCTTCGGTTTTCTATCTCTTTTCCCTAAATTTCTGGTGTCTCTGTGTGTAGAATAATAGCATATTGATGAATTATAAAAACTTTGTCATACCAATATATTATTAATATCATTTCTAATCATCTTAGTTCTTTCAAGGTCACAGCTCTCTTGGGACGATACTCGGATTTACCTAAGGCTTTACTACATCTGATCGGGTTCTCTGCCTGTTAGTATGTATGTGTCTATCCTAAGTTATCTAAGTTTTATAAATATTAAAATCAGGATGAAATAGCACATCAGCTTTTTGGCGACGTAATCCCCATTAGGAGTAAAATACTAGTGAAACAATCCTTATTCCTTATTATTTCATTTAAGGACATATTCAATATAAGGAAGCTGCAATTGGACGTTTTCAAGCCCTTTGGAATGATTGTCTCTTAACTACAGCGTAACCAAGTGATGAAGTTACGACATAACTAAATATTATGAAGGCTACGGCGTAACCCTCAGCTCAGGTTATGCCGTAACAATTGATAAGCACCCAATTGATAAAGACTATGACGTAACCCTCAGCTCAGGCTACACCGTAATGAAGAAATACACATGGTTTACAAAAGCTACGGCGTAACCCCAGCTAAGGTTACGCCGTAGCCATGGATAAGCACAAATAACGGAAAGAAGTTACGACGTAACTACCTAACAAGGTTACGCCGTAACTAGTTCGAAGCCTATAAGTAGTCGAAGGTTTCACCAGTTTTAATCATCTCTCCTTTCCCAAACCTTCTAGGGCTTAGGGAGATCAAAACACGGAAGAAGAAGCATGGATTAGGAGCACTGAGTAACAAAGTCCACGTAATTTTCATTGTATTCGAGTTTGAATTCTTTTTATATTTTTCTAGGACTTATACTATGAATTCATATCATTAATTGAAGTTTGCATTTATGTTATTGTTATTCTCTTTAATTCTTTATAGACATTTGCTAGTCTTTTCATAGATCGCTAGCCTTGGTAGTATTATAAGCTTGGTAGTATCTAAAGGGCTGGGAGATATGACCAACTGACCCCAGTCTGATAGATTGCGAAGTATGGGAGGAATTGGCCATAGTACAACCACTCTTCGTGTGCGAACTGACCAAATGATCACCTATCAAGTGGAGGTATTTAGGAGGTTAAGGGGAATCTAAGTTCCTAATGGCCGGGTTCCCACCGTCTAGATCTAGTAGATTTGGTGCTTAATGACTGCTATTAGGTTGCCGAATGATCTCGGGTGACCTGTTCATCTTGGTGAGGAATCTAAGAACCATAGGCCATGACGAATTGACCAAAAGATTCTGGTGATAATTAACCACTATATTGAACCTTCATATCTAGAATCAATTCATACTTGTGTTCTTTATTAAGCTTCGCTTTTCTGTCTCTTTTCCCTAAATTTTATGGTGTCTCTGTGTAGAATAATAGCATATCGATGAATTATAACAACTTTGTCATACCAATATATTATTAATATCATTTCTAATCATCTTAGTTCTTTCAAGGTCACAGCTCTCTTGGGACGATACTCGGATTTACCTAAGGCTTTACTACATCAGATCGGGTTCTCTGCCTGTTAGTATGTATGTGTCTATCCTAAGTTATCTAAGTTTTATAAATATTAAAATCAGGATGAAATAGCACATCAGCTTTTTGGCGACGTAATCCCCATTAGGAGTAAAATACTAGTGAAACAATCCTTATTCCTTATTATTTCATTTAAGGACATATTCAATATAAGGAAGCTGCAATTGGACGTTTTCAAGCCCTTTGGAATGATTGTCTCATAACTACGGCGTAACCAAGTGATGAGGTTACGACATAACTAAAGATTATGAAGGCTACGGCGTAACCCTTAGCTCAGGTTACGCCGTAAGAACTGATAAGCACCCAATTGACAAAGACTACGGCGTAACCCTCAGCTCAGGCTACGCCGTAATGAAGAAATACACATGTTTTACAAAAGCTATGGCGTAACCACAACTAAGGTTACGCCGTAGCCATGAATAAGCACAAATAATGGAAAGAAGTTACGACGTAACTACCGAATAAGGTTACGCCATAACTAGTTCGAAGCCTATAAATAGTTGAAGGTTTCACCAGTTTTAATCATTTCTCCTTTCCCAAACCTTCTAGGGTTTGGGGAGATCAAAACACAGAAGAAGAAGCATGGTTTAGGAGCACTGAGTAACGAAGTCCTCGTAATTTCCATTATATTCGAGTTTGAATTATTTTTATATTTTTCTAGGACTTATACTATGAATTCATATCATTAATTGAAGTTTACATTTATGTTATTGTTATTCTCTTTAATTCTTTGTAGACATTTTCTAGTCTTTTCATAGATCGCTAGCCTTGGTAGTATTATAAGCTTAGTAGTATCTAAAGGGATGGGAGATATGACCAACTGACCCCAGTCTGATAGATTGCGAAGTATGGGAGGAATTGGCCATAGTACAACCACTCTTCGTGTGCGAACTGAACAAATGATCACCTATCAAGTGGAGGTATTTAGGAGGTTAGGGGGAATCTAAGTTCCTAACGGCCGGGTTCCCACCGTCTAGATTTAGTAGATTTGGTGCTTAATGACTGCTATTAGGTTGCCGAATGATCCCGGGTGACCTGTTCATCTTGGTGAGGAATCTAAGAACCATAGGCCATGATGAATTGACCAAAGGAGTCTGGTGATAATTAACCACTATATTGAACCTTCATATTGAGAATCAATTCATACTTGTGTTCTTTATTAAGCTTCGCTTTTCTATCTCTTTTCCTTAAATTTCTGGTGTCTCTGTGTGTAGAATAATAGCATATCGATGAATTATAACCACTTTGTCATACAAATATATTATTAATATCATTTCTAATCATCTTAGTTCTTTCAAGGTCACAGCTCTCTTGGGATGATACTTGGATTTACCTAATGCTTTACTACATCTGATCGGGTTCTCTGCCTGTTAGTATGTATGTGTCTATCCTAAGTTATCTAAGTTTTCTAAATATTAAAATCATGATGAAATTGCACATCAGCTTTTTGGCGCCGCTGCTGGAGAGTAGTTAATAGAAGATCTAAGTATATCATATTCACCTCATTAAGAGATTTGAGCACTTCCATAAGGTACGTTTCTCAATCTCTCATATTGCAACAATACAAAATTTATCCTCTGATGCTATTAGTTATGGCGTAACTCCTTTCATGGGTTACAACGTAACCATATTACAATTAAAAATTATATATAAAATCTTTTGATTATTTAGTTACAATGTAACTTCTTTTTAGAGTTACGACGTAACCACTATACAAGAAGATTTATAAAAATTAAATCTTTAATTAAAATTAAATATTGTTACGGCGTAATCCCCATTAGGATTACGACGTAACCCTTTCACAAACAATTAATATTCTGATAATATTAGTTACGGCGTAACTATTTATTGAATTACGCCGTAACCTCCTGGCGGTATAAAACCTTATACGGATTTAAAACTAGGTTTTACATAAAAACTTTCACCGCCTACCAAAACAGTAAATTTTTCTCTCAAAAGTTTTTCCATCAAGATATCTTCATCTCATCATTCACCATGGCTGGAGCAAACAACCCCGCCAATTGGTTTAGGTTTCTGGCACACGATGATGCAGGAATTAGGCAATTGTGCCTTAATGAGTTCGAGAAATTAAGGAGGAAAGATATTTGTCAACCGGAAGCACTTGATTTTGATGCGTTTGATAGTTTGGCAAATGGGAAAGCCGGTAGGAAGTTGAGAAAGTTCTGCAAAATTAAGTTCACATGTACAGCAGGGGAGTTCACATGCAATGCGTGGTTAAGGCTTTTTAGGATCACGGAGCCGGTCATTCTGGAATATGTCTGGGAATTCCTTGCTAGTGTTGTGTTTCGTACCGATATTGATGATGATGAGGCGGAGTCTTTGTTTTTCCAACTTGGAGGTGTGAGATGAAGTTTAACTCTAAGGCAGTTTACTGTGAGAATGGGTTCGTACACTGAAGAAGAAATAGAGTCTGAAGCTTTTGTAGGTTCTACAACACTTTTTGGAGGAGAAGGGATGAAACTCAAGACACTGCAGCCTATTTCAAACTGATTGCTATCATGGATGGTTATGATTCTAAGCATCCGCCGTCCTACAAAATGGTGAGTAACCCCATTCGTCGATTGGTGCACCGCCTCCTTGCTTGCTCTATTCGATCAAGGCACTCTGCAAAGGAGAAAATGACTATGGATGACTTATACCTCATGGAAGGCATGGAAGGGGGGAACAACATCGATGTCCCTTTCTATTTGCCGAGGTTTATGGGTAGTGGTGCTAAGGGGGTTACAGCTAGGAGCCCAATGCAGGGAGCTCATTTCATTGGGAGGTTGGCTATGAGCTATGATCTGATGACCGATGCAGCTTTGGCTCGGGTGACCCGTGGTAGGGAGACTAGCTTGATTGGATTGAGTAAGCTAGTTGAGTTCGGGATTTGCACCCAGGACATATATGGAGTGATTGAGCTATCTAGGACAACCCAAAGGAGAGAAGTCGGGGGAGGTTGTGGTGCTGGTGGTGAAGCTGAAGAGGATGTTGAGGATCAGGTGCCCAGGGGATGAAGAAGGGCACATGTGAATGTAGAGGAAAGGTTACAGATCATCGACGAGAGGATCGAGGGAATGGCGACACACTTCAACGAGGAGATTGACAGCCTCGGAGTGGGTCTATATGGTCTTAGTAACCAATTTGAGGGTTTTGCAGGTACCATGGATCAAGTGCAGCAGCTCCAGCAGGACTTATTTCACCGGAGTGCGGATCAGACTAGCTAAATGCTCCAGAGCATGCACTTGAGCCACCCTAGGTGGCAAGGTCCGGAGTATGTGTACCAACCCGACATCCCCGACATTGGCGTCCACGGAGGAGTGGCATTCATGTAGGCCGAGCCTACTCCTGGCAGCACCACAAGCACCCCGTTCAATCCCACCCAATTCCACTCCATGGATCATGATCTTCCCAGGGACGATTGATTTCCCTGTTTGATGGAACAATTTGATACAATTTGAAACAATTTGATACTTATGTCTGTAATAACTTTATTATTTGGATATTTGTATGATTTATCATCTATTGTACCCGTAGGGTACAAAATTTTCCGTGTATTCTGTGCAGGTTTTTGGTTCTGTGATGCAGTTACGGCGTAACCTTTGGGTCAGTTAAGCCGTAACCCCTGCTGCAGTAGGAAAAATTTTGAGGCAACACAATAGTTAAGGCGTAGTCCCTGGAAACGATACGCATTAGCCACCCAATGACCCACCTTCAACCTTTAGTGAGACATCTTGGGCAAGCATTCGAGAGGAGAGTTTATTTCTTTCTTGATTATTTTTTCATTTATATTTTATTTTTCCTTTTTCTTCGTACAAATGGTACTTTGTACACTTCAAGTGGAGGGGGGGGGATAGGATTAGAAATGAAGTGTATAATTATTTAGCTTACTTGCCCTAATTTTCTAGTTGGTTTCAAAATTTTAAGCTCATTTGAAATTTTTTTGTCATATTTTTAACCAATCTAGAATTACATAAAGCCGAGCACACTATAACCCCTATTGCCATTGGTAAGATTTAGCCTTTCCGTTTTTCCCATTTTACCCAAATCTTCCACATATTGAGTGTGCCGATAGTATTGTAAACTTTAGAACTTGGCTTTTACATCACTTCGAGACCATAGACGAGTAGTGTATCAAGTTAGCTTGGTGCATTTGGAAAAGGCAATTTGAAAAAAGTAAATGTTTTAGGATTAAACCCAAATAGCCCATATGTGTTCACTTGTGTGCGTTTATCGATTAGTCACATTGGCTTTTCAACCTCCGTGTACTCCTTTTTGTTGCACTCACCTTTAGTGCAAGATACCCCTAGTTACACCTCATTTGAGCCTATCCTTTCATTTTCTAACCCTTATTTTCATTACACCCTTACACCTTAGCCTACCGTGTAGTCTTACCTTTTTATCTTGAAGTCATTGTTCGCCCTAGTTTGAGGTTCAAAATAAAGTTTCGAGAGGAATACCTAATCATCTACATCATACTGAAGATCGTCAAAGACCCCCCAAGTTATCTCCTTATGCTCAGTTCAAGTGGGGGGATGTATGTTAAAAAATTATCAGAATTACTACGCGATGAATTATAAGCACTATGTGAAGAAATTGGCATTGAGAATAATCTTCTCGATTACATTCGAAGTTTGGAAGAATAGTTCAAGAAAGAATAGTGATGGATTCTAGTGACATATATTGATCATATGAAGATGAACCTCGAATTAACGGTTTGGTGATGACAACTTGGTTTTAAGCTAAGACTATTTGTTTTCTTTTTCTTTTACACCCATTAAAATATCCCATGCCTTACATTACCCTTTTTGTCGTGAAGCGTGTCTAGGTGATGCAGCGAGCAATCCTTGATGTCTTGGCCATGGATTCGGTCATGTATCATTGATTTTGTCCACTTCGCCGTGACACGTTAGTAATGACACCACCCATAAGCCTTTGAATCACTACAACCCAACATTGCTTTCTAAATTTTTTCTTAACCTTAGCTCTAGTGGTGGAGTTGTGTGTAATTACCAAGCTTATGATAGAATACTTACTATGTCCATGCAATTGAGTGATCACCCTGAAATTAACACTTAGATTTGGATGAGAGTGAGAGTTTTTTCGTTCCCATTTCGTGAGGTGTTCGACTCTTATTAATATTCTAGCATGGAAATTATAACTACGCATTCATTGAGGATGTATCTTTTGCAGTGTAAATTGGTCTACTTGAGGGCAAGTAGAGTTTAAGTGGGGGGATATTTGATAACATCAAATAGTCCTGATTTTCTAAGCGTTAATTTCCCCCTGTATCATCACATTTTAAGTAAAATACTAGTGAATACATCCTTATTCCTTATTATTTCATTTCAGGACCTATTCAATATAAGGAAGCTGCAATTGGACATTTTCAAGCCCTTTGGAATGATTTTCTCTTAACTACGGCGTAACCAAGTGATGAAGTTATGACATAACTAAAGATTATGAAGGCTACGGCGTAACCCTCAGCTCAGGTTACGCCGTAACAACTGATAAGCACCCAATTTACAAAGACTACGGCGTAACCCTTAGCTCAGGCTACACCGTAATGAAGAAATACACATGGTTTACAAAAGCTACGGCGTAACCCTAGCTAAGGTTACGCCGTAGCCATGGATAAGCACAAAAAATGGAAAGAAGTTACGATGTAACTACCTAATAAGGTTACGCCGCAACTAGTTCGAAGCCTATAAATAGTCGAAGGTTTCACCAGTTTTAATCATCTCTCCTTTCCCAAACCTTCTAGGGTTTGGGGAGATCAAAACACAGAAGAAGAAGCATGGTTTAGGAGCACTGAGTAACGAAGTCCTCGTCTACAATTTCCATTGTATTCGAGTTTGAATTCTTTTTATATTTTTCTAGGACTTATACTATGAATTCATATCATTAGTTGAAGTTTGCATTTATGTTATTGTTATTCTCTTTAATTCCATATAGACATTTGCTAGTCTTTTCATAGATCGCTAGCCTTGGTAGTATTATAAGCTTGGTAGTATCTAAAGGGCTGGGAGATATGACTAACTGACCCCAGTCTGATAGATTTCAAAGTATGGGAGGAATTGGCCATAGTACAACCACTCTTCGTGTGCGAACTGACCAAATGATCACCTATCAAGTGGTGGTATTTAAGAGGTTAGGGGGAATTTAAGTTCCTAACGGCTGGGTTCCCACCGTCTAGATCTAGTAGATTTGGTGCTTAATGACTGCTATTAGGTTGCCGAATGATCTCGGGTGACCTGTTCATCTTGGTGAGGAATCTAAGAACCATAGGCCATGACGAATTGACCAAAGGAGTCTGGTGATAATTAACCACTATATTGAACCTTCATATCGAGAATCAATTCATACTTGTGTTCTTTATTAAGCTTCGCTTTTCTATCTCTTTTCCCTAATTTTCTGGTGTCTGTGTATGTAGAATAATAGCATATCGATGAATTATAACAACTTTGTCCTACCAATATATTATTAATATCATTTCTAATCATCTTAGTTCTTTCAAGGTCACAGCTCTCTTGGGACGATACTCGGATTTACCTAAGGCTTTACTACATTTGATCGGGTTCTCTGCCCGTTAGTATGTGTGTGTCTATCCTAAGTTATCTAAGTTTTATAAATATTAAATTCAGGATGAAATAGCACATCAGCTTTTTGCAGGTTTTACTGCCCACTGATCCGTGCAAAACCGTCAAGTTTTCTCACGCAAGCTGACCACCAGCCGTAAGAAACTTAAAACAGCTTAAACACGAATGCAATGAAGATCTGAGGAGTATAGGGTTTCCCCGGGTCGTTATGTCCCAGCGAGCTGTGCAATGGATTATCAAACGTATAGTGATCGGGAGATTTGAACGGAAAAGGAGATTTGAATAGATTATAACTACAGAAAAAACCAACAAATTACAACGGCTTAAATGCAAATTAAAGGAAATTAAAAAGATAAAAAATATTAAATAAACGCTATCACTATATTTAAAAATGATGTTTTAGTGATTTTATAAAACAAAATAACTTAAATAAACTATTTTAACTAAAACGTAAACTTAAATTATCTAAAAACGTGGCCTAAAATGAAAACGTACGTTATGTACGAAAATTACGCTGGAGCGCAAGATAAAACGTAAAATTTGTGAAATAAAAGTCCTACGAATGTAAAAACAATTTTCTTACGTACTAAATGACAAAAGAAAATTTTAGGAAAAAGCAGAATATTTTTTTGAGTTTTATTTTATTTATTACGAATTAAAAACTAATTTACACTAATTAATTAATGAAAAATACTAAAACATTTTATAAAAATCCGAAAATTTTATGAAAACTACTTTATGATGAAAGTAAACTAAGAAAAATATCAAATCTGAAAAAGAAGCTTGGATAAGCAGTTAAATAAGCAGAAATGAGATATAAGCTAAACTAAAGGAAACTAAGTTAAATATTTAACTAGTACAAACTAAAACAATAAAGTCCCAAGGGAGAGTTGGTGTTGAGGTTGTGTGTTGGAGCGTGGGCAGAAGGAAGAGGACACAGGTTCGAAACCTGCCTCTTCCTTTTTGATGCTTTTTATTTTTAAACTCAACACTACATACTCTTTAAGAACACAGCTAAGTAAAAGTTTACATAAAGAACTCAGTAGAGCAGTTGGTTGAGGGTGTTGCTGTGTGCGTGGGTGGAGACTGAGAGGTCACTGGTTCGAATCCAGCTCCTCTCCTTTTTGCTTCTTATTTTTTTTTTTTTTTTTGGATTTCTCTATTTGCAACTTGAAAATGAAGTTAAAGTACTACTTTTTTTTTTTTTTACAGAAACTGAAATTACCATCCTTAAAAATCCGCTGCAGCAGACAAGAAACAGAAGCAAAAAGAAAAAAAAAAGAAAAGAAAGATAAGGGGCTGTTTGGATGAGCTAGATACTAAGGGGGTTGTTTGGTTGCTGCGGGCGACAAAAACAAACACCCCTTAAGGCAGTTTTTAAGCACCAAATAAGCTAAACGAGTACTATATAAGCAAAGTGAATAATTAACTAAGCTTAAACATGCACTGATAAGCCACGATTAAGCAACTACGAAGGGAAGGCAGTTGGAATGATTGCTACTCTAAAGGGGATTCTTAAAACTTCAAGGAAAAGTGAGCAATGGAAAAAAAAATCACAAAATAAGCTAAAAATAAACTAACAAGGATCTATCCTATTAGAAATTCACTAGTAAGCAATAAATAGCCTAGATAAGCTGAAAGTTAGGCCTAATGAGCACTTGAAACAAAACAAAAAGAATTACTTAGCTGCTGTTTGGATTGAAAAAGAACAAGCCACAGGGTGCTCGTTGGAGCTTATTTTGAATAAGCTAGATAGGGAACTGGGTCCTGAGCTCCTGGGAAAATAGAATCCACCCACCTAACTTGCTTTTGCCCCCCCAAACCTGGCCTACATAAGCTGTTTACGGCATACAAATAAGCCGAGAAGAATGATGCAGCGGCTATTTTGCGGTTGCTGAAACAACGAGATGACATGTACCTAAGAGATTTCTTGCAACAACTTTTAAAATCCACCAAACCAACTGAATTAACTTAGTTAAGAGAGAAAATGGGTCAATACGAATCTTGATCCATGAAGCAAGCTTAACCAAACACCCTCGTAAAGGGAAGAACATCATGAAACTGTTTTGACAATAGAAATTTTTGTGAACTTTTTGTTGTAAACATTTTTTTTTCTTTCTAACTTAAAACAGCTTACACAAGAGTTGAATGATTTTTTTTTTTCATCAATGAGACAACAACTTAAAAAAAAGGTACATTAGAACATGAATCACTAACAAAATCGAGTTGCTGAGAATTTGAATTGAATTGAAAGTTATCTTAACACATTACATGAATTTAAAAGACTGAAATTAAAGCATGACTAGAATTTTAAAATCCTAGACTAAAATTAGAAACTAAAAAAAAACTAACTAAAAAACTAACTAACTCCTTTGGCTCGTGCTATGGCTCTCCATATATATGCCACCAAGGTACTCTCTTTCACTCTTCTTTCTTTCTTTTCTGCCTTCTCTCTCTTCTGTCTTTTCTGCTTGTGCTACTTCACTCATCCATCTTGGCCATTGGATTGGTCCACTTTATCACAGCCGTTGATTCACGTTTTTGGCGCCCAATGTTGCAACAGGGCTTGGTAACTTGTGATGGGTAGGGTGGCGGTGAAGGTGTTGGAAAGAGGAGGGGGAGACAAAGATGTCTGGAAGGACAGACATGGTGATGGTGTTGGTTTCTTTTTGGCAGCAAAAGCTGGGGGGGGGGGAAAGAAAGGTATAGGACGCGTAAGTTTTATTAAAAGGGTGAAGGGTCAAGTTGGTAGGGGGGTTCACGGTTTATGGGTCAAAACGTAGGTTGGGCTTGGGTGGTTTGTTTAGGCTTTTGGGCTTATTATTGGGTTAATAACACATAAGGGTCCGGTTGGTTATTGTAGTATCACAAGGACCACTTTTGTAATTTTCTGATTTTCGAAGGGTGAAATGTGAAACTGTTTCAAAGTTTATCAAAGGATCATTCATGCCAAGTTTCAATAGTACAAGGACCTTAAAAGATAATTTTCTATTTTTGCAAACCAAGGACTAATTTTGACACTTTTTGAAACTAGGAGGACCAAACTTGTAATTTCTCAAACTTTTGACATTTTTCACCAAAGGACTAATTTTGACAAGTTATGATTTAAAAAGGACCTTTGGTGATTTTTCTTTTGAAATTATGACTCAGGGACTATTTTTGACAATTTTAGAAACTTGGGGGACTGAAACTGCCAATTATGCAAACTTTGCTCATTTTTCATCTGATTTTGAACATTTTGCATCTGAAACATATAAAATGCAATTTTGGAATATTTTCAGTATTTTGATGCATTTCTGAGCATTTTTAGACGTTTTGCAGTTCAGATTTGACTAAAAATGATGAGTATTTACACACTCATCAATCCCCCACACTAAACTATTGCTAGTCCCTAGCAATCTTTTGAGAAAAATTTAATGAATTTGAATCTCTTTACCAAAAGCCATTACTTCTGGAGTAGCCAAATGTTTCAGTTCAAGTAAGAACCATGGTACACCGATAACCATGTGATTTTGAGCAAACCACCAGCTTCCAACGAATTTGATTTGTCTTTACCAGAAGCCGTACCCTTCTGGACTAGCCAACTCTTAGATAAATTATCAATATTATCTTTGGTGAGCTGATTACCAATTATGGTTTTTCCACTGCCTTTACCACAAGCCATAATCTTGCGGGCTAGCCAACTCTTCACTTTTTAGGATATGGTGAGCTGAATACCATACAATTTTGGGCAAATTGCAAGCCATATAAACGGATTTGAAAAATCTTTACCAAGAGCCGTTTGCTCCTGGATTAGCCAATCCTTTCGTTTATCAAACATGGCGGACTGATAACCAAATGAGAAAGTGTAAAACACTTACTCCAAAAAAAAAATTTTGGCCAAAAACGGGGGAATTGGTATAATATTATATGATAAAATTCGTGAGAATCCCCCCCCCCCACACTAGCGATGAATATTGCCCTCAATATTCAAAGTACCGGCGGTTATGCCGAAACAAAGAACGTGAAAGGGAAATACTATGGCCATTATTTAGAAAGAAGATTTTTTTTTTTTTTTTTTTTTTTTTTTTTTTTTTTTTTTTTAAATGCATATATACACAACATGTGGGGCACTCCCCCACACTAGGGTGGTACGCACGGGTGAAAGCCCATGTGAAGCTACTGTTTTTGATTACCGAGTCGCTAGCTTGACTCGACCCCGAATTCATTAGTTCATGGGGAAGCAAAGTGGAAGAAACAATCTCCATCGGACTTTCATTCAGGATGTTTGGACAAACATTTGAAGCACGTGAAAGTTCCACACCGATGAGATATATTCCCGGCTCAAGATAATGGTACATGAAAATGCCGGGATCAAAGATAATGTCTTCATTCCCGAAAGAGTGAAGAACAGGAGAAGTCACGGGATAGGTGAAGAAGAGATAGAAAATCATGATAAACATCGTGACTAACTCATCTTCATCTATAGGAGGATCCATAATTTCAGGATTATGAATCTCATCATTTAAGCTTATGTGATCAAGACAAATCTCGGGAGTGTCTAGATCAAAGTAGAATTTATCATACTCCCGCGGAGATATGATATGAATGAGTTCATCGGAGAACTCCATGAAGGTGAATGAATCATATTCAGGATTAATATGAGTGGGTTCACTGGCGAACTCCTCAAAAGTAAATGATTCATGATCGAGGAGAGAATTATGAGAAGTGGTACTGCCACTAATCTTCTCTCCTATATTATCAAAACATGAGGCTTTCATTTCCGGAATAGAATCATCGGAAAGAGTGTTACTATCCTTAATGGGGATAGGAGATGAAATAGGTTTCTCTTTGAAAGCCTCGATTTTAGAAATGAGAAGACTGACATTCAATAATGTTGCTCGAAGAGCTTCATCTTTGATTTCAGTGTCAGTAACTTCATCATTCTCTTCTTCTAAGCTAACAAGCTCAGAAGGTGAATCTTCCACATAAATGATGTCTCCACAAGATAACGAATCATCATCATCAGAATCGGAGGACATCTCATCATGATCATTTTGGAAGACAAGAGGAGGAGGGATATCACACATATGATCAAGAATTCCCTGTGACTCTCTCGGGATTGGGACAAGGTCCTCAACACTAGACTTTATGAATTCGTCCGATTCCTTTTCAGGAACAGTGTTGAGATGCTCGTCCCCCATAATAAGAGAGTGAGTGTGAATCTCGGGTGTGATAGCAGTTGTTTGAGATGGAATCTCAACTGCAGGGATATCAACTGACTGATGGAGTTGAGAAGTATTATCTCTAAAAGGATAAAAACTCTCCTCGTCATCGTCATAAAGTGCTGCCTTGAGAAATTGGGAACGCCTTAGAGCTGCTTGCTCTAGGATTTATAATTCTTCCCTAGATTTGCGAGCCTCACGTTCTTCTCGTTCTTCGGCTAGCAATTCTCCTATGGTATTTTCACCACTCACTTGATTCTTAAAGTTTTGAATCATATCATCAAGTGTTTTCATTGAGGTTTCAAAATCCTGGGAGATTTCTTGAGATAACGGCTCAGGTGGAGTTTGAACCGTATAGTGCTGTGGAGGTTGGGAATTGTCATTCATGTAAGAGTCATGATTGTTACAAGGAACTGGGTTCCCTATTTGACAATCAGAGCTGAAATGGGGACCTCCACAGTACTCACAACAGTAAAACTGTTGAGTCTGGACAGGTGAATCATATGGATTTTGGTTATAACCAAAGTTCTGAGTATCATTGGAAAACTGTTCATAGACAAACGTGTTTCCGGATTGACACTCAAATCCTTGGTGAGGACCTCCACAAAATTCACAACAGTAAAACTGTTGGTTATATGAAGATAAGTCGGGTTGTGGTGGGTAAGTGGAAAAATTTGAGGGGTCGTTAAATGAGTTCTGATTAGGATCATAATCAAATGAGTTCCTCGAACCACAAAACAAACAACTCCCGTTATGAATATCATTACCACATTGTACACATGTACACCAACGACAGGGTGAACCAAAAAGAGGCTCACCACAACCGACACAAGGAATAAACGATTGCATTTGAGAGTTATGAAGAGGAATCAGTTTATTCAAAGAATCATCAAAACCAACATGGTGATCTGAATGACTATCAAGTCTCGAAGAACATTTTGAAAAATCCGGAGGTGGGACAAGTGGTGTGCTCTGAGAGCTAGCAATTTCCACCACTTCCGTTATGGTCTCCGGTTCTGGTTCTTGAGAAACGTGAAGATTAGGCAAGTCATTCTTGCTAGTCACCGGTGTTTGAACGGGTTCATCGTAATCAATTCTAATTCTCGACCTGTTTTCGTCGGCTTGAATTTGTTCGATTAGATTACGGGCTCTATCTTCAAAGAAAGTGTCCTCGTAATCCTCGTAATCCTCGTTGGGTGCTTGGGGTAGCTCCGACGTTTGAACTGGTTTGTCAAGATTAGAATGTATTTCAGGTTGTGGCGGGTGGTCGAAATAACTTTGAAAAAGATTTTTGATGGATAATTCGCACGAATTGCAAAATTCGCTTGAACTAGGCCCTCCACACCGCTCACACACATTTCTGACGATGAAGTTGACGAATGTCGACATAAGAATTAAACATATAGAGGATTAAGAAGAGAATCAAATGGTTGAGAGGATACGAAGAATAGAATTAAACGGCAAAAGAGGGTAATAGAAATAGAATCAACGAATAAGAGGAATGAGAAGAATATTTTTGGTATTTTTGGATAACAAAATATAAACATATACAGATGGATGGTATGAACAAAGAGTGAGTATCCAAATCACTAATCTTCTAGACGGAAGATAATCAGCACAGCTCCCCGGCAGCGGCGCCAAAAATTTGATCCGTGCAAAACCGTCAAGTTTTCTCACGCAAGCTGACCACCAGCCGTAAGAAACTTAAAACAGCTTAAACACGAATGCAATGAAGATCTGAGGAGTATAAAGTTTCCCCGGGTCGTTATGTCCCAGCGAGCTGTGCAATGGATTATCAAACGTATAGTGATCGGGAGATTTGAACGGAAAAGGAGATTTGAATAGATTATAACTACAGAAAAAACCAACAAATTACAACGGCTTAAATGCAAATTAAAGGAAATTAAAAAGATAAAAAATATTAAATAAACGCTATCACTATATTTAAAAATGATGTTTTAGTGATTTTATAAAACAAAATAACTTAAATAAACTATTTTAACTAAAACGTAAACTTAAATTATCTAAAAACGTGGCCTAAAATGAAAACGTACGTTATGTACGAAAATTACGCTGGAGCGCAAGATAAAACGTAAAATTTGTGAAATAAAAGTCCTACGAATGTAAAAACAATTTTCTTACGTACTAAATGACAAAAGAAAATTTTAGGAAAAAGCAGAATATTTTTTTGAGTTTTATTTTATTTATTACGAATTAAAAACTAATTTACACTAATTAATTAATGAAAAATACTAAAACATTTTATAAAAATCCGAAAATTTTATGAAAACTACTTTATGATGAAAGTAAACTAAGAAAAATATCAAATCTGAAAAAGAAGCTTGGATAAGCAGTTAAATAAGCAGAAATGAGATATAAGCTAAACTAAAGGAAACTAAGTTAAATATTTAACTAGTACAAACTAAAACAATAAAGTCCCAAGGGAGAGTTGGTGTTGAGGTTGTGTGTTGGAGCGTGGGCAGAAGGAAGAGGACACAGGTTCGAAACCTGCCTCTTCCTTTTTGATGCTTTTTATTTTTAAACTCAACACTACATACTCTTTAAGAACACAGCTAAGTAAAAGTTTACATAAAGAACTCAGTAGAGCAGTTGGTTGAGGGTGTTGCTGTGTGCGTGGGTGGAGACTGAGAGGTCACTGGTTCGAATCCAGCTCCTCTCCTTTTTGCTTCTTAATTTTTTTTTTGGATTTCTCTATTTGCAACTTGAAAATGAAGTTAAAGTACTACTTTTTTTTTACAGAAACTGAAATTACCATCCTTAAAAATCCGCTGCAGCAGACAAGAAACAGAAGCAAAAAGAAAAAAAAAAAGAAAAGAAAGATAAGGGGCTGTTTGGATGAGCTAGATACTAAGGGGGCTGTTTGGTTGCTGCGGGCGACAAAAACAAACACCCCTTAAGGCAGTTTTTAAGCACCAAATAAGCTAAACGAGTACTATATAAGCAAAGTGAATAATTAACTAAGCTTAAACATGCACTGATAAGCCACGATTAAGCAACTACGAAGGGAAGGCAGTTGGAATGATTGCTACTCTAAAGGGGATTCTTAAAACTTCAAGGAAAAGTGAGCAATGGAAAAAAAAAATCACAAAATAAGCTAAAAATAAACTAACAAGGATCTATCCTATTAGAAATTCACTAGTAAGCAATAAATAGCCTAGATAAGCTGAAAGTTAGGCCTAATGAGCACTTGAAACAAAACAAAAAGAATTACTTAGCTGCTGTTTGGATTGAAAAAGAACAAGCCACAGGGTGCTCGTTGGAGCTTATTTTGAATAAGCTAGATAGGGAACTGGGTCCTGAGCTCCTGGGAAAATAGAAT
The DNA here is from genome assembly GCA_019973895.1 of Chrysanthemum seticuspe. Taxonomy (NCBI): domain Eukaryota; kingdom Viridiplantae; phylum Streptophyta; class Magnoliopsida; order Asterales; family Asteraceae; genus Chrysanthemum; species Chrysanthemum seticuspe. The sequence continues at coordinate 132,656,220 of BPTQ01000007.1, forward strand.
CCACCCACCTAACTTGCTTTTGCCCCCCCAAACCTGGCCTACATAAGCTGTTTACGGCATACAAATAAGCCGAGAAGAATGATGCAGCGGCTATTTTGCGGTTGCTGAAACAACGAGATGACATGTACCTAAGAGATTTCTTGCAACAACTTTTAAAATCCACCAAACCAACTGAATTAACTTAGTTAAGAGCGAAAATGGGTCAATACGAATCTTGATCCATGAAGCAAGCTTAACCAAACACCCTCGTAAAGGGAAGAACATCATGAAACTGTTTTGACAATAGAAATTTTTGTGAACTTTTTGTTGTAAACATTTTTTTTTCTTTCTAACTTAAAACAGCTTACACAAGAGTTGAATGATTTTTTTTTTCATCAATGAGACAACAACTTAAAAAAAAGGTACATTAGAACATGAATCACTAACAAAATCGAGTTGCTGAGAATTTGAATTGAATTGAAAGTTATCTTAACACATTACATGAATTTAAAAGACTGAAATTAAAGCATGACTAGAATTTTAAAATCCTAGACTAAAATTAGAAACTAAAAAAAAACTAACTAAAAAACTAACTAACTCCTTTGGCTCGTGCTATGGCTCTCCATATATATGCCACCAAGGTACTCTCTTTCACTCTTCTTTCTTTCTTTTCTGCCTTCTCTCTCTTCTGTCTTTTCTGCTTGTGCTACTTCACTCATCCATCTTGGCCATTGGATTGGTCCACTTTATCACAGCCGTTGATTCACGTTTTTGGCGCCCAATGTTGCAACAGGGCTTGGTAACTTGTGATGGGTAGGGTGGCGGTGAAGGTGTTGGAAAGAGGAGGGGGGAGACAAAGATGTCTGGAAGGACAGACATGGTGATGGTGTTGGTTTCTTTTTGGCAGCAAAAGCTGGGGGGGGGGGGGAAGAAAGGTATAGGACGCGTAAGTTTTATTAAAAGGGTGAAGGGTCAAGTTGGTAGGGGGGTTCACGGTTTATGGGTCAAAACGTAGGTTGGGCTTGGGTGGTTTGTTTAGGCTTTTGGGCTTATTATTGGGTTAATAACACATAAGGGTCCGGTTGGTTATTGTAGTATCACAAGGACCACTTTTGTAATTTTCTGATTTTCGAAGGGTGAAATGTGAAACTGTTTCAAAGTTTATCAAAGGATCATTCATGCCAAGTTTCAATAGTACAAGGACCTTAAAAGATAATTTTCTATTTTTGCAAACCAAGGACTAATTTTGACACTTTTTGAAACTAGGAGGACCAAACTTGTAATTTCTCAAACTTTTGACATTTTTCACCAAAGGACTAATTTTGACAAGTTATGATTTAAAAAGGACCTTTGGTGATTTTTCTTTTGAAATTATGACTCAGGGACTATTTTTGACAATTTTAGAAACTTGGGGGACTGAAACTGCCAATTATGCAAACTTTGCTCATTTTTCATCTGATTTTGAACATTTTGCATCTGAAACATATAAAATGCAATTTTGGAATATTTTCAGTATTTTGATGCATTTCTGAGCATTTTTAGACGTTTTGCAGTTCAGATTTGACTAAAAATGATGAGTATTTACACACTCATCACCCACGTTCTTTGGCTCTAACGCCCTATGGTCTACCCTAATGCAGGTTTTACTGACCAGATTTTAATATTTATAATGTCTTGTATCATATTGGATTTCACAAACACATCAAACCATAGTATATATGGGGCGTATGGCTTAGGGTTTAGAGAGAGAAAGTTAAGAGGTTTAGGAAGCTTAGTGAGAGAAAGAAAAATCTTATTATGAGCTCCAACCCTCTACCTTGGGAGGTAGAGGGTATTTATAGTATCTTAAAAAATACGCCTCCTACGGGCTGTGGATCAGGCATACAGTGGGTAAAGACCCGTCCGTCCTCGACGGTGATACTTAACTAAATACCAACTAACATTAAATAACTACGACTACGAGCTTTCTTACGATTACATATACTTGAGGTGACCGACACTTTAATAACTGGATTTTCTAATTCCTAACAATCTCCCCCTAAGGGAGGTCACATCAATTTACAAAGAATACAAACAGATATTACATTTGATTGTTCTAGGATTCTTGATTAAGTTCTTTGCTCAGTGGCCCATAGTCTTTGATTCTTTATGTTTTGCATGTTTGGTTAATCCAAGTGGAGGTCTTTAACTGATCCATGTGATGATGAGTTTTGAGCCGGCTTTGAGATCATCAGCTATCATGAATCTCTGAATCTTCCTTTGTAGTGTTGACATTATGTGATGTTGTGACATTGGACTGACATGCTCATATTCTGGATCATAATTTCTTCTCATCAGAGTAGTGGAAGCTTTAGTTGATTCATGTTATTTGCAGCAGCGTAACTGAAGTATGGAGTGAAAATATCAGAGTCGTCGATGCACTTATCATGATTTCTATAGAAATGAATGTGTTATGTGAGCATGCGGCTATGGATTGACCTCTCAATTCTGATCAGCTGCAAATGTTGGGTGTACCTGCATACAATAGTTAGCAATAAAGCGCACGAAAGTGTCTTTGATCACTTTCATTGAATTGAGGTACACGGCCTATGGTTCCCCGTTGACCAGTACAAGTATTGCCTGTGATCAGGTATAATTCCGAAGAATCTCCTTGACAGGGTTTCGCAGCTGCTCTAGCCTTTCTCAAACCGGAACGTCTCAAAGAAGACAACATAGAGTGAGTGAACCAGCAAATTGAGATTCACTGGTTGATGAAAAGAGATTTGAAAAAACAATCGTGTACTGCTTAATATAAAGTGTTTTTGCAATACAACGAATGTTGTAAGGAAAATCAATTATCAATCATAAACACCTTTTATTTTGAAATATTGATACACAGTCGATGTGCTAGAGAAAAGAATTTTAAGCACAATGACCGGTTTTTCAAAGGTATCCGTCAATCCATTTCCTGGACAATGAATCTCCCCATTGTTTCAATCCAGTTGTCACAAGTTTGATCTATTGGATAGATCTCACATGTTACCTACCAGGAGCTTGTTTGATGTTGGCTCTAGAAGGATTTCCATCTTCATCGTGAATATTTTACATATCACTGAGATGTTCTGGCAATACCACAAGGGTAATGCGTAGGACTCTTAAGATATAAACTCACTTTCCACATTGTGTGAAACAGTAATTCTTCATTAATTTTGTGTCATAATGAGATTTATTGATGATCTCGTGGCTCAAACTCAATAGTGCATATTTGGTTCCTATGCCGGAGACTAGGGAGAGGGTCTCCTTCTTTAATATCAACAATCTCTAAGAGAAAGTCGATAGATAATGTAGGTTCCCCGTGAGAATGAAACAAGTCCTTTTAAGAGGAACTTGAGTAGCTTGGGAAGATGTAGTGAAATGCGTCACTGGGTCCATGACGTCTTGTCTTCAATACCGGTGTTACCTTAGTAACCACCCGTAGCATATGTGTTGAACCCGATTTCTGCCCTAAGGTTGAATTATTGGAGGGCTATTTCTTTTCACCATTTTCACATTTAATTCTTTTTCATTCTTCAACCCCTTCAGTGCTTACCGAGACTTCATAACTAGAACCTTGTTGGGTTTATTCAAGTTCTAGCTCTATCTCAGTCCGCACTCTTCCCATTTCTCACTTTTCTCCTTTTTTCATCATACCTAAGGACTTCTACACTATCTAGTGGATTGTCCTTGGGTAGATCCCTCCGGATCTGGCGGGATCGTGGGAACGAATACCTAACCTAACCATCCTTATATCTCTATGCATAAAATAAATTTGGTCGGTCTTTTTGGTATTGTTCTTCTGCCATTGAAGCCATTCGAAAACCGTTTGAATAATCAATCCAGGTACTTGTGATCTATGATCAAAGCATTTTGTACCTGAATTGTTTTGATATTTCAGAAAAATCTCCCCCTCAACATGTGCATCGTATGTTTGAAATTATTTTGGCACATGGAGGCAAGAGGAAGAATTCACCTTTTTGATCAACATTTTCTAAAAATATCGACATCACCTTCCCGATCAAAATTAGTATTTCAAATACTTTGTTAAAGATATTTTTGGGAAAGGATGTGGTTTTCTAAAATGTTGCTCCCCCTCAATATGTGCATCGGGATTCGAAAGTGTTTTGCACATATTAGGGAAAACCTGCACCTAGAGACAAATCAATCACGTTTCAATTCTTTTTGGTTTGATATAGATGCTCCCCTTTAACATGTGCATGAAAAATTTGAAATCGTTTGGCACATGTAGGAAGGAGAGTTTGCTAATCACTTACAAAACCATTTATCGAATTATCAGTTTAAATCCAATTTATATCACAATATTCTCCCCCGATCACAATTTTCAAATCCATTGAGATTTATGATCTCTATTGATTTAAATTAATTTTGAAAACTTGAAAACTTTGGAGGAGAATTGTGACTTGTTTTTGAAAAATATTTTAACTGATAAGGATCAGATTTTGAGACTTTAAACTCCAATGTTCAAGCATGCTTAAGTATCTTATGAAAACATAACATTAGCCAAGGTCTGAACCAATTGTATACGACATTGCAATTGGTTGACAAATAACCTTTTTGATTTAATTGAAATCATTCTCCCCTTCAATTAATGACATAAGTTGTTGATTGAGAGATAGAGATTTTGACAAATGACAAGTCCAGATGATTTTCAAAAATTAAGTCCGAGTTATTTTTCAAAGCTATTTAGTTTTCATTAGATAACAAATATTTTTCAGAAGAATTTATAGAAGGAAAAATATTTGTGAAGGAAACATTTGTCTTTTGGTGACAAACATTTGTTTTTTGAATCAGAGCATGAGATTTGAAAAGTAAGATAAAGCATGACTCTATTCTTTCTTTTAAAAACGGGGTACAGTCTGAAATGACTATAAACCTTTGTTTTTCATTCTCTCAATTTTTTTCCCAAGCTTATATACAATCGAACTTCATCTAAAGACCCGTGTCATTCTTAGAGTGATAAATCAAAGACCGTAGATGTTATCGAAGAATAGAAAAAAAAAAGATGGAATATATATATATATATATATATATATATATATATATATATATATATATATATATATATTTCGCTTTTTCAAAGATTTTCTGATTTTTTTCTATAGATTTTTGAAATTTTATATTTTTCTATTTTCTTTTTGTGGGTTTTAAAATTTTGTATTTTTCTTTTTCGAATAAATATTAACAAGAGATGGATGAAGAAAAACTTTTACTCCTCGTCTTCCTCTTGAAGACGTTTGAGTGTTTCCGGTTGTAGACTCTTTAGACCAAGTCGTGGAAGGATAAACTCAAAACGTTCTCTAGGAAGAGCTTTGGTGAAGATGTCTGCTATTCAGTCTTCACAAAATATAGTTCCACCGCACCGTTCTCCACTTGCTCCCTGATAAAATGATGTCGAATGTCGATATGCTTTGCTCTTGAATGTTGAACGTTGTTGCATGAGAGAGCAATGGCACTCTTGTTATCACAATACAGAGGGATTTTGTTGAATTCAAAGCCATAGTCAGATAATTGGGATCTCATCCATAGGATTTGAGCACAACAAGATGACATGGCTATGTATTCTGCCTCTGTAGAGGATATAGAAGTACTCATTTTTTTCTTTGAAGACCAGCTCACAAGCTTATCACCTAAAAACTGAGCACCTCCTGACGTGCTTCGCCGTGTATCTTGACACCCTGCATGGTCAGCATCTGCATAGGCTGTTAGTGACATAACGGTGTCCTTCGGGTACCAAAGTCCCATGTTGATGGTTTTTTGTAGATACCGAAAGACCCGTTTAACCGCTTCAAGGTGCTTTTTGGTAGGCTTAGCCTGGTATCTAGCACACATGTATACAGCGAACAGAATGTCTGGTCTACTGGCAGTAAGGTACATCAGGGACCTAATCATACTACGATATTTTTTTTGGTCAACCATGATCCCTGAGTGGTCCTCATCCAGTTTAGTACGCTCCACCATGGGAGTGTCAACAGGGTCACAAGAATCAAATCCAAAATTCTTTAAGATTTCATTAGCATATTTAGATTGATTGATAAAAATGCCTTCGGGACTTTGTGAAATTTGTAATCCCAATAAAAATGTCATTTGTCCCATCATTGACATTTGAAATTTGCAGCCCATCTCCTTAGAAAAACGGTCACATTCATTGGGGTCAGTCGAGGCAAAAATAATATCATCAACATAGATTTTAACGTGAATTAAGTGTTTGCCTGACTTTCTGGTGAACAATGTCGGATCAACTGCTCCTTTGCTGAATCCATTAGATACAAGAAACTTCGATAGCGTGTCGTACCATGCCCTTGGAGCTTGCTTCAAACCGTAAAGGGCCTTCTTCAATCGATAGACATGAGTAGGATGCTCTGGATTCACAAAACCTTCAGGTTGGCTGACGTATACTACTTCTTTCAGATCTCCGTTGAGAAAAGCCGTCTTTACATCCATCTGATAGACTACTATGTTCTTACTTGCAGCTTTAGCCAGGAAGATTCTGATTGCCTCGATACGTGCAACTGGAGCAAATGATTCTTCAAAGTCAATACCCTTCTCTTGACGGTATCCTTTTGCAACCAATCGAGCCTTGTTCTTTAGCACATCACCATGCTCATCAATTTTTACTTTGAAGATCCACTTTAGAGCAATGATCATAGCACATTCAGGAGCAGGTACTAATTCCCATACATCTAGTCGATCGAACTCGTGAATTTCTTCTTGCATGGCATTGAACCAGCTGTCTTCAGTCATGGTAGTTTTAACGTCTTTTGGTTCGACCTTAAATAGTACGGAGTTGAAGAAGCACCATAAGGCATCAGTTGCAAGTTGTTTGCGAGTGGATACTGGACGAGAAGGGTTTCCAATTATGTTGTCCAATGGATGGTCATGTGTCCATTTTCTAAGGTGTTCGTGTGGTTGTTGTTGAGGAACTGAAGTAGCAGAGTTTGGATCTCCTGATGAAGATGGTTCTGAAGTTGGTTCAGGAGCAAATATGTTCTCAAATGGAGCATCTTCGGGAGTATCAAAGGGGTTATCTCCATCATAGGTGCCAGAAACAATTCCATGAAGTACACTCGATGATTGAGGATTTGATGATGAGGATGAGTGATCTGCAGAAGGCGCTTCTTGACTCAATGACATATAAACTGATGGGTTATCTACGTTGACTGGGTTAGGAGCAGCCTCTATTGATGGATTTGACTGATCATTAGCAATAGGCTCATAGTGTTCATCAAACATTGGATCAAACAATTTCTTCAAATCATCTTCCAAAGGGGGTACATATGGAATTGTTGGCGAGGGATTTTGTACAAGAGAAGAACTAATGGGACTACTTAATGAAGGTTGTGATGCGGGTCCAGAACTTGATTGTCCTGGAGCCATTTGCCCAGACAGCTCATCGAACGTGACGTGAATAGTTTCCATGATATCTCGAGTTCTTTTGTTGTAGATTCGGTAACCCTTCTTGTTTGGTGCATAACCCACAAAAACTCCAATGTCCGCCTTAGCTCTTAATTTACCTAAATCTTGGTTGTCATTCGTTGGATAACACAAATCACCAAATACACGAAGGTAGGAGACATCAGGTTTTCATTTATGGACAAGTTCGTATGGAGTTTTTCCATGAGTGGTGTGTATGAGGGAACGATTTTAGGTGTAGCAAGTAGTGGCAATGGCTTCAGCCCAAAGAAACATTGGAACCTTTGAGTAAATTAGCATTGTTCTTGCTGCTTCAACAAGGGTCTGATTTCATCTTTCAAATACACCGTTCTGTTGAGGCATACGTGGAACACTTCTTTGATGACTGATTCCAATGCTTTCATAAAATTGACTTAGGTCTTTGTTAACAAACTCAGTGCCATTGTCTGTTCGAATAATTCTAACAGTCTTGTTAAGTCGAACCTGCAGCTGTTTGATAAGTTTGATGATGACATCTAGAGTTTCATCCTTTGTCCTCAAAAACTTAATCCAAGTAAATCGAGAGTAGTCATCAACAACGACTAATACATATTTCTTCCCATTTATCATTTGCACTCTCATAGGTCCGCACAAATCCATATGAAGAGTATGAAGAACTTCCATAACTGAGTTTACGAGTTTGGGTTTGTGGGCATATTTCCTGCTTTTTCCCAATTGGCATGCTGAACAAAGATAATCTTTTTCATACTTTAATCTGGGTAAGCCTCTTACTAGGTCCTTTCTGGAAATATCATTAATGGTGCGGAAGTTCAAGTGATTGAGACGACGATGCCATAATCATGACTTTGTTTTCAAAGCCTTTGACAACAAGCAAATTGGAGAAGACTTCATCATATCTTCGATAGAGATGGTGTATAGGTTTGTACCATGAGTTCTTCTTAAAAGTTCCACACCATCAAGTTCTCTAATGAAACAAGTATGTTTTCTAAAAGCCACCTCTAGATCAGAATCACATAATTGACCAACAGAAAACAGGTTATGACCAAGACCTTCAACATAATATACCCTGGAGATTACACTATCACCAACAACATAATCTCCATAACCCATTATTTCACCAAAATGGTCGTTCCCAAATCTAACAGTCCCAATAAATTTACTCACGAAGTTCATGAGCCGCGAGCGGTCTCCAGTCATATGCTTGGAACAACCTAAGTCCAAGTACCACAGAATGATTAGAACGACCTGCAGTTGAACACAGATAAGAATAGATAACTGGATAATTGGGATCCCCATGCAAGAATGGGTTCCACTTGGTTAGAAAACGAGATTGGAACATCCACATCAGAAACAGAATCAATAAAATCATTAGAGGTAGATGTCGGGCTAGTAGAAACAGTAGATCTATTCAAAGTATGTTCACTTCTTAAAGGTATAGTTCTACCAGTGGGCATCCATTTCCTAATGGGCATTGATCTAGATAATTTAGGGCACAACTCATTAAGATTGAATTTATGGCCAGTAGGTATCCAATGATAACCTACATTACTAAATTTTCTTCCTGTTGGTGTCCAATGTTTTCTAGCCCTCTTCCTCCTTGGTCTTCTAACCTTTTTATCCTGTTGTCTAGTGTTAACCATTTTAATAGGAAATTTTGCCGTATTACTCATCTCATTCACAATACATTCATGATTAATACCAGACATCAAGCATTCATTACATGTTTTGCAAATAGTAGTAGAATTCGAATTAATTACAGTACGCTTATAGCTAATACTAGAATCAACATGATTCGTTTTATTAAAATCAAACTTAATGTTCCTAGGGTGGTCTTCTACTCTCTTCCATTGATCACTCTTAGCTTGCGAGGTCCTATCTTTCTTTGTATTGCCTGGAGGCTTTGACCCGCTTGCTTTTGTACCACTGATTACTCCTGTAGAGGGAATTATGGGAACATTAGTTGGTTTTGCTACTTTTTGCATTCCTGATCTAGAAGTGCTGGGATTTGAAGTACTTATAGGCACATCAAAGCTCACATGCTTGAGTTTCGGCATAGAATAAGGCATAGAATGGGTTGCATACTTAGCACTAGGCATAGAACAAGGCATCACATCTTTATTTTTCTCACATAAGGATTTAGGGCATGTTGCTCTTAAACATTCTAACAGCTCCTGAGATCGTTTGGCATATAAGCATGCATACCTAATTTTACTATCAAGTGGCTTCTTTATGCTATCCTCTTCTACAATCTCACGGAGACATTCTAGACTATCCTTAAGGTGACAGAAATAGTTATGAAACACAAGTTCGTTATTTCTAAGATGAGGAGGAATGTATTTAGCAGTCACAATATATTTAGAATCTGCAGATGCCTTTGATGCAACATTCTCATTAAAGACAAGTGGCATTTTCCCTTTTACCTGACTCTTCAGATTCTCAATTTCCTTTTGTAACGAAGTTATTTTTTCATTGTTCTTGTCACGAGTGACTTTCATTGAATCGTATAACTCTTTGAAGTGTCGTTTGACATTTTCATTTTCTTCTAGAAAACTCTCATTTTCTTGTTGTAATATGTTAATGATGTTTTGAAGATGAAAGTTTTGAGAAAATTGAGAATCTAAAGGAGGAGGCATTTGAGAGCCAATCACATTGTTCTTTTCACCCTTTAATTGTGAAATTTGGATTTTCAACTTTCTGATCGTGTTACAATGAGCTTGAATCTGTTCGTCACGTTTGTTTATTTCAAAAACTGCATCAAACTCTAGAACATCTGAGGATATCTTGATGTTTGAGGTTTTAACATTTTCTTTGAGATGTTGATATTTTAGTTGCAAATCAAAATGTTCAACTTCCAGCTTAGAAAAGTGTTTTACCAAATTATCGTGATCATCCTGGTCAATTTTCTCATTTAGTTTTGAGTTTTTATTTTCAAGCTCAATGACACGATCATGGGAAACTTTCAAAGCAACAGATAATTCATGAAATTGAGAAGCAGTAATGGAATGCTTAGTAACAGTATAAAACACATCTTGAGCCACACAACTCGATATTAAGTTCTCATTTAAGATATGCAGATTCTTCCTTTCAATTTCATTATATTTGAGTTCACGTTCATAATTATTGACCTCAACTATCATTTCATCAAATTCCTTTTCCATTTCTTTAATCTCTGAGTCTATCCCCTTTTGAAGACTCACAAATTGATTTTTTAATTATTTAAAGAAAGGTATGACCTCAGTTAAATAGCATTCTTTAGTTTGATCAAAATCCCTCTCCCTTTCAGTTATCCCTGTAGGTGTGATTCTCTTCTTACATGTCTTCTCAAAATCAACAAATAGTTGATAAACAACATACACGCTGATTAAGGTCTTGCTCTTAGTGGGAAGAGTTCTAGGAACTAAATGCATTGGTGTATTCAGAGGATACACAGTAGCTGGAGGCACTTTCCTATGGAGAGTGTTTGTTTCAACAAGTACATTTGCTTTTTGCTTATCCATGTATTTTTTCCAAAAAACTTGTTCTGGGGTTAATTGAGTTTGAGGCTTAAACATGTTCAGGGAAATCCAATTTTCTTTAGTATAATCATGGGGTTTGACCGTTATGTTTTGCTTTTTACACTGAGGATCTTTTAGCTTCTTATCCATTTTCTCCCTAGAGGCATCTTCTAATTTTCTATCCTCTTCCGTACTTCCAATACATGATGGTGTTTTCCTAGGCTTGAGGATCTCATTAGCATCATATACAATCGTATGGAAAGCTTTAGCCTCTTTACAATACTCGGGATTTGGCTCCTCTACTAGGGGAATACTATGCTTATCGCTTAAGACTCTGTGCTTAGTGATTATGTGAGCAGTCTGAATGGTGTTCCCTTGTACGTACAGTTTATTTTCAAGTTTATTTTTCAACGTTTTTAGTTTGGAAAAGTCATTCAAAAGTTTTGATTCCTTGGCATTAAATTCTTGTTTAAGCACTTTAATATTTTCTTGAAGTTCTTGCTTTTGCTTAACAGTTTTTGTAAGCTTTTCTTGTAAGGAGTTTAATTTTTGTTTTAACATTTCTTCTCTAAAATTACTTTTTCTAATAACTGTACGTATTTGGTTATCCATCTCCTGCTCACGGGTGGTCAATTCGAACTTAGCACGTTGTTCATATATAGCAACTTGTTCTTTATAGGTGTTTAGTTCAGAAATAATAGAATCATCAGGGGCACATGCAGTGAATTCATCAAAAATATAGCCATCATTGACTGCAGAAGATGCATTACTTGGTACAATTTCACTTTCATTTTTTTCACATATTGCTCATATGGGACAACATTGATATTACCCATATTTTCAATATCTGATTCAATAATTTTAGTTTATTGTACTTTGTTGTGCATCTTTTACACATCAACATCATCGTACAGTTTTAATACCTCTGAGATGATAGATTCCCTGGAAGGAGTGTCCTGTTTAGGTGAAGAAGCCCTTGGAGTTACCATTGTTGAGATATTAGCCATGAAGATGGTCTGGGCAGTTGGTTCATCATCTACATCTGAATCAAATGCATCACAGTCTGCGACTTGAAATGCATTGGGATTGTTCTGACCCATACCCTGCACTGGCTGTTCATCCACACCAGCATCATAAGTTCTGGCATTTCCCTCAGCAAGAAATAGCAATTCTTCCTCATTCAGCATTGCTCCACTGTCTTGAGCCTAGACCAGCAACATCTTATCCCTGAAGTACTCTACATTTTGCAGACGTTTTGGAAGAGTGCAATTCCTTGCGATGTGTCCTTCTCCACCACAGTTGTAACATTTAATGGGCTTTACTTGACCTTGAGCCATGTTCCTTCCACGATTCTGATTACCCATATATCCACCACCACCGCCAGCATTCCCATATCCAGCACCAGCATTCCCGTATCCAGCTCCACCATTCCCATATCCAAATCCAACGTTCCCTTGCTCATTATGTGGAAGGTATGCATTTTGTCTTCCTTGCACATTCTGTACCACTATCTTTCCTTCTTTAACAGTAGCATGATTGTGAAGATTTGATGCAGTTCTGAGATGATTGTTGGTGTGTAAGGTAAGATTCAAATTTTGCTTGACCATAAGAGCTAGTTGATTGACAAAGTGTTCCATGACTGCTTCAGCATCAGGAGGCTTATACCCTGGATCAGGAATGAGCTTGTGGTTACCATTTCGAGTAGGTATGACTTGTGATGCTTGGGTAGTAATCCCTACATTGGTGTAAAATGCAGTTGAGTCATTTGAAGAGCTTGCATCTCCAGCATTGGTCTTGAACTTTTCCATGATCATTCGCTCAAACGAAGCATGTTTCTCATTTTGTAGTAAATAAGCATACAGTTGCTCATAATTGGTGTTCCTCAATCCTTTGTTAAGTTTGACTGCAGTGACAAATTTGTGTCATTCGGGATTCATGTTGGTCACAAACTTTGAATTTAGCTGGATATTTGGCATTGTCATTTTGATATTCCTCATGTGATTCACGAGCTTGTGGAACCTCACATAGTATTCAGTGTCATTTTCTCCTGGGTTCATCTTGAAGTTCTCAAAAGCATCATACAGTTGAGACTCTCTGTCTTCTTTAGTTAATTCTGAACCAGAGAGAAGCATCTTGACATTGTCCCAAACTGCTTTGGCTTCAGTGTTGTGATTGATTAACTTGTAGATGTCCTTTGGTAGACCCTGAAGTACAATGTTTGAAGCCCTAATATCAGCATCGTATCTCTTTTTCTCATTGTCAGTAAGTTCATCATATGTTTTTGGTCTATCCAATCCTAACGTCACTGAGCCATCAGCAGCAGTTTCGAGTATGTCTCTGGTAGTCTCAACTTGGTACGGTCATTTATCAATTGATTTGAGAATGTTGACCCCATTTTTTTACCCAAGCAGTACAATCTAATTCGTTGAGCCCATGAGTCATAATCAGTTATGTCTAGCATATGTGGACGAGTATCGGATCCAGCAGCTTGAACGTCTTCAGCAACCGAAGAGATAATAGTAGGTACGTTGGTAGACATGACTACTGATTCTACGGGATTTTAAAACTCTTTGATTAAACCGGGAAATAGATTCTTTCACAGGATTTACTAAATCAAGAGAAAACCGTAAAACGTAACACGAAGAAAACACTAAATCTCAAGAGACAAATCGCTCAAAGTGACAAGTCGCTTCAGCCAACAAATCACTCAAAACAGACAAGTCGCTCCAACTAACAAATCGCTTATACAGATAAGTCTCTTGATAAGAAAAATCGCTTAAACAATCAACTCGCTTCAATAAGCAAGTCGCTTAACCATACAAGTCGCTTAAACCAGCAAATCTCTTAAATGATAAATCGCTTAACCAAGACAAATCGCTTAAACTACAACTCGCTTAAATAAATAAGTCGCTTAAAGTGACAAATCGCCTCTCCGCATAAATCGCACAAGTACAACCACTAGCCTGACAAATCGCTTAAACAAGTGATTCTTAACAGACACAAGTCGCTTCCAACCAAGGACAAATCGCTCGTCAGAAAAAGTGTACGAGGCACAAGTCGCTTCCTTTAACACAAACAAAACGCCACTTTTTAATCCAAAACCAATCCAACCACAGTGATTCAAGCCTTCCAAATCACAACCTAAACACTTATGATGATTCTAAACATAAAAGTACAATCAAAATCCAAACTTTAACACTAGAAATAGTCCAAATGATGCAAATACCACTAAACTTTTTTAAACCCAAAAACCATATAAAACCACTAGAAATCCAAGAACATGTAAGAGGGATGATCAAACCATGGCTCTGATACCATGTGTATCATATTGGATTTCACAAACACATCAAACCATAGTATATATGGGGCGTATGGCTTAGGGTTTAGAGAGAGAAAGTTAAGAGGTTTAGGAAGCTTAGTGAGAGAAAGAAAAATCTTATTATGAGCTCCAACCCTCTACCTTGGGAGGTAGAGGGTATTTATAGTATCTTACAAAATACGCCTCCTACGGGCTATGGATCAAGCATACAGTGGGTAAAGACCTGTCCGTCCTTCACGGTGATACTTAACTAAATACTAACTAACATTAAATAACTACGACTACGAGCTTTCTAACGATTACATATACTTGAGGTGACCGACACTTTAATAACTGGATTTTCTAAATCCTAACATGTCTCGTTATACCTATGGTCTACTCTAATGCACTAACGGGAAGTGTACCCGGTCGTGTATAGTGTAGTATTTGGTAAAACCGAGGTCGTCCTAAGAGCTATATGTGTTGGATTATTACTAAGTCTAAGTGTCACATATTTTAATATGATTTTGATAAGGAATTAATTAATTAACTACTAAAGTAGATAAAAGCAATAAAAGGCAAAGGTTCAATCAATAGAGGAGAGTGGTGCTAACCTAGTTATTCCTCCTATCTAGTAATATCTACGTCTAATTAATTCCAATTACTTTAGGTGGGGTCAAAGTCGAGAGGACAACATTTGGTCAATTCGCCCTAACCTATCAGCAAAGATGCCACCACTGGAGAAGTCAGGTGTCCTCTCATAAGTCCAGTTGTTCCCGGTCCCCTAAGACGAGTTATTAAGTACCTCTACATGCTAGACTTATAAAAGTGAGTGCCCAGGCGTTAGCAACTTAAACACTCACCCCCTAATTCTTAAGTTCATCCAAACGGTAGGTGACTAGTTGGTCAAATCGTACAAGTAGAAAGGGTCGTCAGTTGGTCATATCTTACCCTTCCCGTCTCAGTCTACTCACTTAGGGTCAGTTGGTCATATCTCCTAAGCAACTAGCCTCAACCGCCATTCAAAACTACCGAAACAAGGGTAGCTACCAATAAACTATGCATGCATACACTTAGAAATAATTATACGAAAGTAATGTAAACGCAAACAAAACAATTAAGGAATCATAACTAGGCCAGCACCAAGAGGTGCTTAGCCTCTCATATTAACCATACAAATCAATTCAATATTCAATGCTACGAAATACCTGAATCAAAAGTAAATAAAAGATAAAATGCTAATGCTTATCGCAGGGGAGTGTTTTCTCCCTTGGAGACAGCTCCGTATGCTCCTCTAGACCTGCCTTTGAGTTCTTCCCACATTCTTTGGTTGTAGTGTGTGAAATGGGATGCTTTGAAATGCTAGAAATCGTGGGGTATTTATAGGCTAGATTTGGGTTACGGTGTAACTAATAGAATAGTTACGCCGTAATCTTCTATTTTATCATAATTTGCACTAGATCTGCTGGTTACGACGTAACCTTAAAAGTAGTTACGCCGTATCTTCAATATTTCTTGGTTACGCCGGAGTTTAAGCAAGAGTTACGGCGTAGTTATCAGCGGCGCGGAACCTCATTTGACCTAATATAGTTACGTCGTAATCTTTTGGGAGAGTTACGCCGTAATCTTCTGATGAGTTGGCTTTCTGAGTCACGCTTTAGTTACGGCGTAATGTGAGAGATGAGTTATGCCGTAACTTTTTTAAAGTGAGCATACTCTGATAAATCTTTGATAATTCTCCAATTTCGCGTCTCTTTAGCTCCAATGCTCGTAATTTACCTGAAAGTGGAAAATAATGGAAAACAAGCGTAAATCCATATAAATGATATAAATTACAAGCACTAACTCAACATACCTCGTCTATGGTCTCGAAATGATGCAAAGGCAAAGTTTTAAAGTTTACAAGCTACCGGCACACTCATAATTTGGTGGATTTGGGGTAAAGTATTGGAAACGGATAAGGATAATCTCACCATATAATATCAAGGGTTGTATGTGCTCGGCTAAGGTCTAATCTAGTTAGGTTAAGAAAAACATGTCAAAATTTTAAAAATGGCATAATTTTCAAAATAAACTAGAAAAACGAGGGCAAAATAAAGTTCAAGAGATAATTCTACTCCCGTCCCTCCACTTAAATTGTACAAAGTCCCTTTTGTACTAAGCGTTAAATAAAGGTGAAGAGAAAAGTAGAATTAGAGCGAGAACTTCCCTGAAATTTGCTCCAAAAAGAAAGAAGGCTCACGAAAAAGAGTCGTGCCTTCATATAAGCATCCATGATCAAACTTCGATCCCTGAAATCACACTACCGACAAGCATAATTCTAAAAAAGAAAAAATGAAAAACAAACCTAACTCACTTTTGTAGGAATCACGGTTGTATTTAGCATATGCAACAAGCCTTTTAAACCACTTGGTGTCCCAGGTGGACGAGTGAAGTCTCGTAAGGGTTTACAGGGAACACACCCACAAAGTTCATTTAAAATATTAATACAAGGTTAGTGTGTTTTAAAAATGAAAGAAGTAAAACAAACGATAGTTACGTTGTAACTCTTAAGAGGAGTTACGCCGTAACTAGGCAAAACCTGGCATACGCTGTAAGAGTGTAGCTACGGCTTAACCAATGAGATGGTATTACGCCGTAATTGGTAATGCATCTAAAATTATGCTACAAGGTGTTGGTTACTGCGTAACCAGCGAGATGAGTTACGCCGTAACTATGGTCAGATCAGTATGCTGCAGCAACAATTACTCCAAGTTTCCTGCAAAAATGGTAAAAAACACAAAACCCAACAGAAATGGAAATAAAACAAAAGAAAGGGATAATTCGGGTTGTCTCTCGAAAGAGCACTTTTCTTTATTTACGAGTCTTTAAGTTAGACTCAGACCCTCGAGGCTTTATACAGGGGCGAAGAACTCATCTCCCGAAAGTTTACTAACATCCTGTCCATAATAAATTTTTGCACGGTGTCCATTTACCTTGAAAAATACCCCTTCCTTATTATGAACCTCGATAGTACCATAGGGGAATACCTTACTCACTTTGTAGGGGCCAACCCAACGACATCTTATTTTTCCAGGGAATAATTTGAGTCTTGAGTTGAAAATGAGTACCTCTTGTCCTACTTCAAATTTTTATCCTTAATTCTCTTATCGTGCCATCTTTTAGTCCTGTGCCTTGTCATGATCATATGCTTCGTCTCGTAATTCAGCTAAACGATTTATTTGGGAAAATCGGTGTTCCTTGATCACATCTGCCTCTAAATTAGCATTCTTGAGAGCCCAATACGCTTTATGTTCCAATTCTATGGGAAGATGACACGCTTTTCATTAAACAATCTTAAAAGGGGTGCTTCCAATAGGAGTTTTGAAGGCTGTTCTGAATGCCCATAAAGCTTCGTCAAGTTTGTTGGACCAATATTTTCTGTTACTGCTGACGAATTTTTCTAAAATTTGCTTGAGTGCCCTATTGGTGTTTTCAGTTTGCACATTAGTTTGTGGGTGATAAGGTGTAGACATCCGGTGGAGTACCCCATATATGTTGAGAACTTTCTCCATAATAGCATTACAAAAGTGCGTCCCTCGATCACTTATGATGGTCTTAGGGATCCCAAACCTGGAGAATAATATTTTCAAAAAGCGAATGACACTTCTAGCATCACATGTTTGTAGAGCTTCAGCTTCGACCCACTTTGAAACGTAATCGACAACTACAAGGATATAACTTTTATTCTTGTATGAGGTGAAAGGTCCCATAAAATCGATCCCCCAAACATCAAAAACCTCACAAACCATAATGTTGTTGAGCGGCATCTGATTACGAGAAGAGATTTTTCCTGCCCTTTGACAAGCGTCACTGATGCGCGCAAAACCGTCAAGTTCTCTCACGCAAGCGTAAGAAAACCTAAATCAGCTTAAGCACGAAATCAATGAAGATCTGAGGAGTATAGAGTCTCCCCGGGTCGTTATGTCCCAGCGAGCTATGCAATGGATCAATCAACGTCTAGTGATCGAGAAGTTTGAACGAGAAAGAGATTATGAATTGATTATAACTACAGAAATATCAAACAAATACAAAGGCTAAAATGCAAATGAGAGGAAATTTAAAAAGATAAAATCTATTAAATAAACGCTATCACTAAAATTAAAATGATGTTTTTGTTTTTATGATTTTACGAAACTGAAATTAAAATCTACGTGACGTACAAATTAAAAAGTGAAACTTAAGCAATATTAACCCTAAAAATGTGAAAATGATATTTCTACAATCCTAATGATAAAAGAAACTTTTTAGAAAAAGAAAACTATTTTTATCACTAATTATCTAATTATTATTAATTAAAAACTAATTTTAACTATTTAATAATTAACCAAATTGCAAGAAATTAGGAAACAAAGCTAGAAAAATAAAATTATGAAATGAAAAAGTCTAAAATATCAAACTAGAATTTTCAAAACTATTTTTGTATTTTTCTGACTATTTTTCTATTTTTTATGAATTTTAAACTATTTAAAACTAATTAAATTACTAAAAATTACCAAATAGACTATGAAAAATCTGAAAAATTACTTTTTTCACTTCTTATATTTATCTAAACTTAATGAAATTGAAAAATTATTTTTTTGAACTTTTTCTGAATTTTTTATATTAAAGGCTAATTAAAAATTGATTAAAATCTATTTAAAATGAGAAAAATAGCAAATTAAGACCAAATTTTATGAAACTTTCAGGAAAATTCTAAAATGATATTAAGATTCTATGAAAAATGAAAAACAAGCAACTTATGTGACAGAAATGCAAGCTATAGTGTAACAGTTAAGAGAATAAGCTATGAAAATAAGCTAGCAAGCTATATAACCAACCAAACAGTGAACAAAGCTAACTTAAGCTAAAATAGGCTAATTGCTACTGAAAGTACCTATTCCTAACAAGCCTAAAGCTCAGAATGATGATCTAATGCTAACTGCACAAATGAACAAACCAGTGAAACAGGCCTAACTATTGAGCTTATCCAACAGCTTATCCAATAAGCTCAACCAAAAACTAATAATGCAGACCTAAAGATCACCTGGTTGCCTATTTATAAACCAAAAATCAGCTTCTCACAAGCTCTTATGAGCTTGTGAGGAAGTCTGCAAGTTGCTGTCAAGATCTAGATACTAGTGCACAGGGCACTTGCAGAAATTGAGACCAAATCCATAAGCTAATTTGCAGCTTAAAAGAAAATTATAAAAATCTAAAAAATTGCTAATAAGAAAGTAGACCAGATGAGCTTTTTGAAATGCTAAACTTCACTTGATAAGACCCAATTATGAACTCAAAACAATTCCTTGTAACTGAGCTCAAAACCACTTTTTTGCTATTTTTGACTTTTTGAAGAAATTAAGAACTTTGACTAAACTGAGATTTGATCCAAATTAAATGACTGATTATGAAGTTATAAGATGTATTAAGTACAATGCAAGCAGGTTTGATGATATCTAAACACAATATAATGATTTGCAATCCCAAATTTCCAACAGTTAACAGTTACAAAGATTATGGTGCAATTTTGACTTTTGGCTGTTGCAGACCCAATATATTGACTCAATTGAGTATACTAAGGCTGCACAAACATGAAACAAAAGAATCTAACCCCTGAACAAGTCTTTAAGACAGGTAGAATATTAATTCCAAACACCCCTTTATGACTTAATATGTAACTAAAACAGATCCAAACACAAAACCAACTTATGTTTATGATCAAACTAACTTAAGATGACTAAATTACTGCTATTTGAACAAGTTTTAACAAGTTTAAACAACAAGAACTAATTATGCTTGAAACTTTAATTTTGACTTACAAAGAGTCCAAGCCACAATGGCATGCCAATTGTGAAACAATGACCACTAACCTATCAAACCCAATCCAAATAGCTCCTATTTAACCCAATTCCAAACCTGCATCCACCCAAATCCATTCTGCTTCAACTTTGCACCCGTGTTGACTTTCGTTGACCAAATGTCAAAAGTGAATGAAACTGAGGTTTAAGCTTATACAAAGCTTTTATGAGCTTGTATGAACCTATTTAAATGTGAAAATGAGTTGCTAAATACTTAAACAAGGGAGTTTGAAATGCAAAATCTCAACAGTGGACTTGAATTATAGAAATTGATAATTACTTGCAATTCAAACTAGAAATGAGTAGTAAACACTTAAAAACTGTTGATTGATACACAATAAGCTTAAAAATACAAATGAAAGTTACTTAAGACAATTTTTAGCTACAATTCGACATATATGAAGAATAATTAAAAGCTTGCCCCTTCTTTCATACTTCTCTTGGCCTTTTATAAGCTTAATCCTGCTTTTCTCTCTCTCTTTGACAAATCCCAGCAACAATAATGACCCTAGGATCACTGAAATTGATCCTGGCCGTTTAGCACAGTTTTGGCGCCAAAACTTTTTTAACCATTTGTGAGGTTGAGTGGGATTGGGTTAGATGCATTAAATGTTCCTTGGATCTTTGTGTTTGGAGGGGGGGGGGGGAAATTAGGGGTGATGATGGAAATGGTGGAGTGTGATCAGAAGAAGCAGGAAAATGGTGATGATGGGGTGTTAGTGTAACCCGTGAGGGAGAGAGAGGGAAACAGGTGGTCAAACAAGGTTTGACTGGCATTTTAATAACAGGGGGGGTCCAAAAAGGCAATTGGTAGGGTCACAAAGGTATTTGGCAGGGTCAAATGGGTTAGTGAAAAGGGTCTAAGGTGTTTAAAGGTTTAATAATACAAGGGCCTCTTTTGTAATTTCAGAAAGTGGAAGGACCTGTTCTGCCAAAATCCCAAAGTTGCTCCAAGGACTGAATTTGCCAAGTGTTGATATTACAAGGACCAAAGTTGCCATTTTCACATTTTCCAGGGACCAATTCTGCCAAAATTCAAACTTGAAGGACCAAATTGTAATTTTCTCAAAACTTTTTACATTTTTCACCAAAGGACCAAATTTGACAAGTTATGATTTAAAAAGGACCTTTGATGATTTTTCTTTTGAAATTTTGGCTCAGGGACTATTTTTGACAATTTTTGAAACTTGGGGGACTAAAACTGCAATTTTTGCAAATTTGATATGTTTTTCATCTGATTTTGATATTTTTGTATTTAAAACACATAAAACACTGATTTGTGATATTTTGATCATTTTGATGTGTTTCTGAGTGTTTTCAGATGAATTTGCAGTTTATTTTGCACAAAAATGATGAGTATTTACACACTCATCAATCCCCCACACTGAGATATTGCTAGTCCCTAGCAATGATTTGAGAAAATATAATGGATTTTAATCTCTTTACCAAAAGCCATTACTTCTGGAGTAGCCAAATGTTTCAGTTCAAGTAAGAACCATGGTACACCGATAACCATGTGATTTTGAGCAAACCACCAGCTTCCAACGGATTTGATTTTGTCTTTACCAGTAGCCGTTTGCTCTGGACTAGCCAACTCTTAGATAAATTATCAATATTATCTTTGGTGAGCTGATTACCAATTATGGTTTTTCCACTGCCTTTACCACAAGCCATAATCTTGCGGGCTAGCCAACTCTTTACTTTTTAGGATATGGTGAGTCGAATACCATACAATTTTGGGCAAATTGCAAGCCATATAAACGGATTTGAGAAATCTTTACCAAGAGCCGTTTGCTCCTGGATTAGCCAATCCTTTTGTCTTACAGACATGGCGGACTGATAACCAAATGAGTAAGTGTAGAACACTTACTCCAAAAAAAATTTTTGGCCAAAAACGGGGGGATTAGGCGGTATATTTACATGATAAAATTCGTGAGAATCCCCCCCACACTAGAGATGAATATTGCCCTCAATATTCAAAGTACCGGCTGTTATGCCGAAACAAAGAACGTAAAAGGGAAATACTACGGCCATTATTTAGAAAGAAGATTTTTTTTATTATTATTTTTTTTTTATTTTTATTTTTTTTTTTTTGAAACATGTGGGCAACCCCCCCCCACACTATGGTGGTAGAAAGAGGTGAGAAGACAGAAATATGGGTGAAAACCCATATGGCATGCTACTGTTTTTGATTACCGAGTCGCTAGCTTGACTCGATCCCCGCATTCATTGGTTCATGGGGAAAGTTTGAAGATCCGGGACAACCATGGATGGAATGTCCTCTCCAAAGTAATGCTTCACTCGATGACCATTCACTTTAAAATTATGACCATCGGGTTGAGATAACTCAATGGTACCATAAGGATAAACCTTAGCGATGGTAAATGGTCCAGACCAGCGGGACTTGAGCTTTCCCGAGAAAATCTTTAATCTTGAGTTGAAAAGAAGGACTCGATCACCGATGTTGAAAACGCGGTTCTTGATTTTTGAGTCATGAATCTTCTTTGTCTTTTGTTTGTAGATCAAAGAGTTTTCGTAAGCTTGATCACGGAGTTCATTTAATTCATTCATTTGAACTTTCCGGTGATCACCCGCTGTCTGAATGTCGAAATTAGCATGCTTCAAGGCCCAGTATGCCTTGTGCTCGAGTTCTACCGGTAGATGGCACGCCTTCCCGTACACCAGCTTGTATGGAGTGCACCCGATGGGTGTTTTGTAAGCCGTACGGAAGGCCCAGAGTGCGTCATCTAACCTATCCGACCAAGAGGCACGGTTTTCACCAACCGTCCTCTCCAAGATTCTTTTTATCCCACGGTTAGAAACTTCCACTTGCCCACTTGTTTGTGGGTGGTACGCAGTAGAGGTACGGTGAGTTACACCATACTTCTGCATGACTCTTGCAAATTGGTCATTGCAGAAATGCGTACCACGATCACTGATGATGGCTCGTGGAGTTCCAAACCTAGCAAATAAGGATTTCAAGAATTTCACCACAACTCGGGCATCGTTGGTGGGTAAAGCTTTAGCTTCAACCCATTTTGATAAGTAATCAACGGCCACGAGTATGTACTTATTTCCATGAGAAGAAGGAAATGGCCCCATAAAGTCAATGCCCCATATGTCAAAGATCTCACACACTTGAATGGCGTTTTGCGGCATTTCATTCTTTTGTGAGATATTCCCGTGACGTTGACAAGCGTCACAGGTTTTGACGAATTCATGGGCATCCTTGTAGATTGTGGGCCAATAGAATCCGGAATCAAACACCTTCTTGGCGGTGTAGTTGGGGCTATGATGTCCCCCAGTAGGTCCAGAATGGCAAGCCTTGAGAATGTCAATGGCTTCCTGACCATACACACATCGCCGGATGACTTGATCCGCACAGATTTTAAACAAGTAGGGGTCGTCCCAGAAATAATGTTTCACATCTTTGAAGAATTTATTTTTCTGTTGGGACGACATCCCTTTAACAACAAAGTTACCCGCATGGTAATTTGCAAAGTCGGCAAACCATGGGGTAGAAGAATCTCCGCGAAAAGAAACCACATTGAGTGTTTCGAGAGGAAATGTTTCATTAATTTCCTTTTTCTCAAACACATTTTGGTGAGGGTTCTCTAATCGGGAAAGGTGGTCAGCAGCCAGGTTCTCAGCTCCTTTTTTATCACGAATGATGATATCAAATTCTTGTAGGAGGAGAACCCAACGGAGCAATCTCGGCTTTGCATCTTGTTTTGCAAAGAGATATTTGAGTGCCGAGTGGTCCGTATACACCACGCATTTTGTCAAGATAAGATATGGCCGAAACTTCTCAAACGCATACACCACAGCTAATAATTCTTTTTCTGTAGTGGTGTAGTGGGTCTGAGCTTCAGTCATAGTTTTGCTCGCGTAGTGGATTGGCTGGAAATGCTTGGTTTTGCGTTGCCCCAAGACTGCGCCGATAGCAAAATCACTTGCATCGCACATGAGCTCGAAGGGTAAATCCCAGTCGGGGGCAACTAGAATGGGTGCTTCCGTAAGCTTTTTCTTAAGTGTTTCAAAAGCTTCGATGCACTCGGGAGAAAAGATAAAAGCTCAAAAGATCCAGTACGGCCCAAAATAGCATCTAAATAAGTTCTAAAGAGATTTTAGCGGGCCGGTTACTGGGTAGAAGAGCTTTTTCTACGAGGAAAATAGAAAAGAGGGCTCACGTAGCTTCGAAAACTTTGTGAATTCTTTTTCGAATGCCTTCGTGGGTAAGATCAACGGGGGCTGACCCTAAATGGGAAGCTCGAGTACACGCTACG
>BPTQ01000007.1:132688431-132730717 GCA_019973895.1 Chrysanthemum seticuspe
ATGTTCTTAAATTTTAACTTTAGTTCCTATTCTTTCCCCGTCTTTTGAATCGTTGACTAGTGGAGAGAGCTAATCTTTTGGGACTCGAACTTCTTGAACTGTTTCTTTGATAAGCACTGAGGAAGGGACTACTCGTAGAGTACCGTCATTCTTTATTTATAAGGTCAGGGTTTGGTACCATTCGTCTAAAGTGATTAATGGAACGCCGGTCTCATAATGGATCGTTGTTTTGAATATTAGTTTTCTTTTTCAAGAAGAGTCTACAATTTATAATGAAGACCCTACTAGGAAAAGAAAAATTTAGTACGGGTATACCATAATAAGCCTCTAAACAAAAACCTTTACTCGTTTTTGTCTAAGACCTTGTAACAGTGTTGCCTGGACGCCCTCCTGTGATGTCCCGGCTATTATGACGAGCTTTCTAAATACTCCGACCTAAGAAAACCGGATAGTAAAAGTTCCTACGGCGTTTTGTATATTCCCTGACACTGACTACTCACACATTTATGAGTAGTAAAAACACGTTTTATTTGACGTTTAAGTAGACTTTTGTGAGTCTTTGTGTAGTTTTACTAGTTTTATAGTGTTTAGTCACAAAATACACAAAATTTATGTTTTTATAGTTTTAGTCTACTTTTTGTATAGTTTAAACGTTTTTAACGTCAAAATCAGGGGGTTCAAAGTTTTTATCAGGGACTCGGTTTTAAAGTTTTCTTTTTAGTAGTTTCCAGGAAAAATTTAGTATTGAACAGTTTAAACCAGGAAACCACTTTTTACATTTTTCAAAACTCTTTTAATGTTAAACCAGGAAGTTCAAACTTAAAACCGTCTTAACCAGGGACCTTTTACACTTTTACCGTTGAAACCAGGAACATTATAGTTGTGAACCGTTTAAGTCAGGAACCTCGTTGAAACCCTAAAACCGTCTTGTCCAGGAAGGTGAAAGACTTTAATGTTTTCTCCGGGAACATAATAATTTGGAAATTTGTGGAATCTGGGAAAAGTGATTGGGGTGTTGATATTACAAGGACCAAAGTTGCCATTTTCACATTTTCCAGGGACCAATTCTGCCAAAATTCAAACTTGAAGGACCAAATTGTAATTTTCTCAAAACTTTTTACATTTTTCACCAAAGGACCAAATTTGACAAGTTATGATTTAAAAAGGACCTTTGATGATTTTTCTTTTGAAATTTTGGCTCAGGGACTATTTTTGAAACTTGGGGGACTAAAACTGCAATTTTTGCAAATTTGATATGTTTTTCATCTGATTTTGATATTTTTGTATTTAAAACACATAAAACACTGATTTGTGATATTTTGATCATTTTGATGTGTTTCTGAGTGTTTTCAGATGAATTTGCAGTTTATTTTGCACAAAAATGATGAGTATTTACACACTCATCAGTCACAGTCCCTTATATGTTTTGCGGCATCCTTGAAAATGATAGGCCAAAAGAATCCAGCCTCATAAATCTTTCGAGCAGTATTATCGGCCCTGTAGTGTCCTCCCGCAGGTCCGTTGTGACAATGTTCCAGAATCTGTTTTTGCTCATTTCCAAAAACAAATCTCCGAATAATACCATATGGGCATGATTTAAAAAGAAAAGGATCATCCCAGAAGTAATATTTAACATCTGAGAAGAACTTTTTCTTTTGATTATAAGTTTTGTTGCTAGGTAATACTCTGGCCGCAAGGTAATTAGTGAAATCTGCTTACCATGGTTTGGGACTGGAATATTTATTTCTTACTGCCATGAGATGCTCATCAGGGAAGGAGTCACGAATAGTTTCTTTGTCAAGTTCTTCAAGCTCAGGGTTTTCTAATCGAGAGAGGTGATCAGTTGCTAAGTTTTCTGCCCCTTTCTTATCCTTGATTTCAATTTTAAATTCTTGTAGAATAGTCAGTGTAGACAACAGTTTTTGACATTACTAAATAAGATCTGAATTTATCAAAGGCATAAACCACAGCCAGGATTTCCTTTTCGGTGGTTGTGTGATGCTCTTGTGCCTCATTTAAGGTTTTACTAGCATAATAAATGGGTTTAACTTTTTTATCAACCCTCTGTCCTAAAACAGCTCCCACAACATAATCACTAGCATCGCACATAAGTTCAAAATCGTTGCCCAAATCAGGAGCAATAATAACAGGGGCAGTAGTCAAATTTTCTTTTAAAATATCAAAAGCTTTTTTTGCAATCATCATTAAAATCAAATTTTGCATATTTCATGAGGAGTTGGGTCATAGGTTTAGCAGTTTTGGAAAAGTCTTTTATAAATCTTCTATAAAAACCAGCGTGCCTAAGAAAACTCCTAATTCCTTTCAGATTGGTTGGATAACGAAGTCGAGAAATAACGTCAACCTTAGCTTTATCAACTTCAATCCCTGTTTGAGAAATCGTATGCCCCAAAACAATCCCTTCTTTTACCATAAAATGACATTTTTCACAATTAAGGACAAGGTTGGTGTCTTCACATCTGCAAAGCATGTTAGATAAATTATTAAGACAAGATGAAAAAGAGTTGCCGAATACCGAGAAGTCGTCCATGAAGACTTCCATAAAATCTTGACACATATCCGAGACTATTGTTGTCATGCACCGTTGGAATGTGGCGGGGGCGTTGCATAGTCTGAAAAGCCTTCTTCGGTAGGCGAATGTTCCATAAGGACAGGTGAAGGTAGTCTTTTCTTGATTCTCAGGGGCGATCGGAATTTGAAAATATCCTGAAAATCCATCAAGAAAACAATAATACTCGTGTCCAGAGAGCCTTTCTAACATCTTATCGATAAATGGAAGGGGGAAGTGATCCTTTCGATGCACACTCTCAAGCCAGTGACCATCCTAGTAGATATCAGCTCGTTATCTTCATTAGTGACTACTGTCATTCCTCCTTTCTTTGGCACAACATGAATAGGACTAACCCAAGGACTGTCGGAAATAGCGTAAATTAGACCTGCATTTAGGAGTTTAATGATTTCGTCTTTTACCACGTCTTGGACTTTTGGTTTAATCTTCTTTGTGGCTGTACTACTGGTTTAAAATCATCTTCCATCAGTATCTTGTGAGAGCAGTATGAAGGGTTGATCCCTTTTATGTCAGAAACTTTCCACGCAATCGCCCCCTTGTGCTTGCTTAAGACCTGTAATAGTGACTTCTTTTCTTCGTCAGATAACGAAGAATAAATCACAACAGGAAAATTACGGTCCTCATTAATGAATGGGTATTCTAAATGAGGAGGGAGCTCCTTGAGTTTGGGGTAGTATCAGCTTCTTCTGGGGTATTTACTGAACATAGCGTTTGATTGTCCATAGCGAGTTCTTCCATTTCGCCTTCTCCATCGCTAGATATGCCATCATTATCTTCGAATTTCAATGATTTCAAAGGGTCGGGCAGAAAGCATTCCTAAGCATGTTTCTGAGCGTTAGCTTCGTTAAGGTCGAGATCATCAAGGTTGTCGTCAGTGAAAGAAGCATATCTCATTGATTTTTCAAGATCGAAGGTAATCTTGTTGTTTCCAATTTCCAATGAAATCTTCTTGTTAAAGACATCAATCATAGCATATGCGATGGCAAGAAAGGGTCTCCCAAGTAAAATTGAGACATCATCCTCTTCCATTTCAAGGTCCACGAAGTCAACCGGGAAGACAAATTTATCGATCTTGACAAGAACATTTTCAGCGATTCCTTTAGGATATTGAGTTGTTTTATTAGCTAGATCAATGCACATTCTAGTTGGTTTCAGGTCCCCCAATTACAGGCGCGAATAGAGTAAGAATGGCATAAGACTTATGCTTGCCCCAAGATCGGCAAGGGCCTTGTCGAACATAATTCCCCCGATTGTGTAAGGTGAAGCTACCTGGATGTTCTTCTTTGAGATGCATATCTTTTAGTAAGGCGGAAGAGCACCTTTGATTTAAAGTAATCTGCGTCCGATCAGAAAGTCTTATATGGGTTAGGAGATCCTTCATGAATTTAGCATATTTGGGCATTTGCTCAAGGGCTTCAACGAGAGGAATATTAATGCTGAGTTGTTGTAATTTTTCCATGAATTTCTGAAATAACACTCGTTCTTGTTCCTTCTTAATTCTTCCTGGAAATTGTATTGGAGGAACGTAGGGACGAACTTTTTCGACAGTTGGTTGAGCCCCTTCGGTTTCCTTGTTGTTTCCTTGAGGCGTTTCTTCATTCATATCATTCGAGTTTGAAGGGTATGCTGGTTCCTTATAGTTTAATCCACTTCTGGTTGTAATAGCATGCACTAGATCTCGAGGATTTGGTTCAGTTGTGCTAGGTAGTTCTCCTTCATCTCTCATTCTGACAGATTCTGCGAGCTTTCCGACTTGATTTTCTAGTCTTCTTATAGTAGCTTCTTGTGTTCTTAGCACCTGGACGTAATCTCGCTTGATATTCCATACCAAAATTTTGCTCTCTTCTTGCTTTCTGCTGGATTCCTTAACAAGCTTTTTCACAGCCTTTTCGAGATCCGTTACTCTCCCATCAATAGGTTTATCGAACTTGTGTTTAACCATTTTTACATCTTCAGTAAGGGATTGCATATCTACTTCAAATTCCTCCAAATTCTTTATTACCGATTGTAGCTCGATTGGGTCTTCATTCCATTCTTCATTCCAAGACGAAGAGTGGAGAGCTACTTCTTCAACTCTTGTCCATCCTTTATCAGCAGTCATTAAGGGGATAGGTTCTTTTGAGTCTAATAATTGCTGAGTTTTGATGTTCAACCCGTTGTAAAATATTTGCAGTTGCTCGTGCTTGTTGAGTTTATGCTCGGGGCATTTGAGGATGGCTTCATTGAATCTTTCCCAAGCTGTACACAGTGGTTCATCATTGAATTGGCTAAACCTCCTAATTTCATCAACTTGCTGGAGGATTTTTGCAGGGGTCCATTATTCCTTAAGAAAGGCCTTTTTAAATGCACTCCACGTTGTGATAGATCCAGATGGTAGTTTCTTTAACCAATCTCTAGCTCTTCCCTTGAGGGTAAAAGGGAATGCCCTCATCATAACATGATCTCTGGAGACCCCAGGCGCGTGGAATAAATCGGCGATCTCACATACTTTCGCGATGTGCTCGTGTGCTTCTTCATCCTTGGTTCCATAAAAGTAGCATCTTTTTAGTTGTTCAAGACATAGTCCCCAGAACTCAAATTTTACATTTTCTTCAAGAGCTGGAACAGTGATTCCTTGTTTACTTTTAGAGGTGGTAAGATAATCATTCATATGAGAGACATAATATCAGAATAAAACAAAAGACTTAATAAAAATCCTAATATAACTCACCGGTAGCGGCGCCAAAAACTTGATGCAGGTTTTACTGACCAGGTTTTAATATTTATAATGTCTCGTTATACCTATGGTCTACCCTAATGCACTAACGGGCAGTGTACCCGGTCGTGTGTAGTGTAGTATTTGGTAAAACCGAGGTCGTCCCAAGAGCTATGTGTGTTGGATTATTACTAAGTCTAAGTGTCACAGATTTTAATATGATTTTGATAAGGAATTAATTAATTAACTACTAAAGCAGATAAAAACAATAAAAGGCAAAGGTTCAATCAATAGAGGAGAGTGGTGCTAACTTAGTTATTCCTCCTAGCTAGTAATGTCTACGTCTAATTACTTCCAATTACTTCAGGTGGGGTCAAAGTCGAGAGGACATCATTTGGTCAATTCGCCCTAACCTATCAGCAAAGATACCGCCACTGGAGAAGTCATGTGTCCCCTCATAATTCCAGTTGTTCCTGGTCCCCTATGCCGAGTCATTCAGTACCGCTACATGCTAGACTTATAATAGTGAGTTTCCGGGCGTTAGCAACTTAAGCACTCACCCCCTAATTCTTAAGTTCATCCAAATGGTAGGTGATCAGTTGGTCAAATCGCACAAGTAGAAAGGGTCTTCAGTTGGTCATATCTTACCCTTCCCATCTCAGTCTACTTACTAAGGGTCAGTTGGTCATATCTCCTAAGCAACTAGCCTCTACCACTATTCAAAACTACCGAAACAAGGGTAGCTACCAATAAACTATGCATGCATACACTTAGAAATAATTATACGGAAGTAATGTAAATGTAAACAAAACAATTAAGGAATCATAACTAGGCCAGCACCAAGAGGTGCTTAGCCACTCATATTAACCATACAAATCAATTCAATATTCAATGTTACGAGATACGTGATACGAAAGTAAAGAAAAGATAAAATGCTAATGCTTATCGTAGGGGAGTGATTTCTCCCTTGGAGACAGCTCCGTATGCTCCTCTAGACCTGCCTTTCGCTTCTTCCCACATTCTTTGGTTGTGGTGTGTGAAATGGGATGCTTTGAAATGCTGGAAATCGTGGGGTATTTATAGGCCAGATCTAGGTTACGGCGTAACTAATAGAATAGTTACACCGTAATCTTCTATTGCATCATAATTTGCACTAGATCTGTTGGTTACGGCGTAACCTTATAAGTAGTTACGCCGTATCTTCAATATTTCTTGGTTACGCCGGAGTTTAAGCAAGAGTTATGGCGTAGTTATCAGCGGCGTGAAACCTCATTTGACCTAATATAGTTACGCCGTAATCTTTTGGGAGAGTTAAGCCGTAATCTTCTGATGAGTTGGCTTTTGAGTCACACTTTAGTTATGGCGTAATGTGAGAGATGAGTTATGCCGTAACTTCTTCAAAGTGAGCATACTCTGATAAATCTTTGATAATTCTCCAATTTCGCGTCTCTTTAGCTCCAATGCTCGTAATTTACCTGAAAGTGGAAAATAATGGAAAACAAGTGTAAATCCATATAAATGATATAAATTACAAGCATTATCGGGGGAAATTGACACTTAATATTCAGGATTATTTGATGTTATCACTTATACACCAACGTGGAATAAACTTGTTAATTGTAATAAAATATATGGACTATTACATGTTTTTTGGTCTTAAGGCTCATGTTGTCATATATTATGATGTATGTGGTCCACTCGATATCAAGCTCGAAAACCTAGTGGAAGCCTTTTGATTCTCCAATTAGGGAAGACTCCTTCCTTGTAATGAGGATTGAGAACTCGGAGTTTTACTTGTTATTGCTTTAAGACATATGATATGTGTGCCAACTTGTCAATTAGTCATACTTACTTATACACTTGTTACTTAATATGTACAACCTCAAATATCTTTTATTTAAAATGGTTTTGATTTATCGCTTATCATAGATGATAGTTTACTTTATTTCAGCCTCTAAACATGTTGGCTGTATTAGGTTGTTTCTGTTTAGTCTAGGATATTTACTTATACACCATCGTCGAATAAATTTGTTACTTGTAATAAAAGATATGAAATTTTACATGTTTTCCGGTTTTAAGGCTCACACTGTCATATATTATGATATATGTGGTCCACTCTGTACGAAGCTCGAAAACCTAGTGGGATCCTTTTGATTCTCCAATTGGGGAAGACTTCTTCCTTGTAATGAGGATTGAGAACTCAGAATTTTACTTGTTATTGCTTCAAGACATATGATATGTGTGCTAACCTGTCAATTAGTCATACTTACTATGCACTTGTTAGTTAATATGTACAACCTCAAATATCTTTATTTAAAATGGTTTTGATTTATCGCTTATCGTAGGTAATATTTTACTTTATTTCAGCCTCTAAACATGTTGGCTGTATTAGGCTATTTTGTTTAGTCTAGGATGTTTACTTATACATCATCGTCGAATAAACTTGTTACTTGTAATACGGACTTTTACATGTTTTCCGGTCTTAAGGCTCACGCTGTCATATATTATGATGTATGTGGTCCACTAGGTACCAAGCTCGAAAACCTAGTAGCAGCATTTTGATTCTCCAACTGGGGAAGACTCCTTCCTTGTAATAAGGATTGAGAACTCGAAATTTTACTTGTTATTACTTAAAGACATATGATATGTGTGCCAACCTGTCAATTAGTCATACTTACTTAATGGGTTATTCTTTGTAATGAATCATTACATTTTGTAAATGTAAACAAACAACATTTTTTCATTACATCATAATAATCTTTTATATCCGGCTTTAATTACAACATACCAAACAGTACGTAGGTATTTTGTGAAGTAGGTTTGAAAATTTTGGTATTTTTGCCGTAAACCACCCCACCTCAAAACCCTCTCTATATTTGTACCTTTGTTTTGTTGATAAAGGTCGTATTTACAACTTTTAACAAATCAAATGTTTCGTTTTTTTGGTAAAGGTGGTATTTACAACTTTTAACAAATCAAATATATTGGGGAGTGTTCCAAAGTCCCTTTTTTTGCTTTTAGTTCACGAACGAGGTATAATTTTAAGCTATTACATATATATTAGTTTCAAAAATGAGTAACGTTTATAAAAAAAATGATAAATCGAGATGGCTCAGATTATTATTTTTAATCATGTGGCTGCAAATTTGAAGGTTGCAAAGTGTTTGCCGTCCATTCAGTTATGCCATGCCAATCGACAAGTTTTTTTTAAATCATCATCGTTGTATCTCGTTTTTTTTAAACAAAAATCAACTGCTTATTTCATAATAAGCAGTTTCAACAAACCATTTCAAAAATCAAGTTTTTTTTTATCAATAGCAACTAAAAGCAGTTTCAGATCTGCTTAAACTACTTCTCATAATAAGGAGTTTCATAAAAGGGCTAAAATTGCTCAAACTGCTTATCATAAAGCAGTTTCATACCAACTCCTTTTTTTAAGAAGTTTCAAAACGTGCATGCATAAAACACAAAAAAAATAACAGGTTAGTGCTAAAAGATCATACCAACTGCTTTTTTAAGCAGTTTTAACAAGTCGTAAACCATCACCATTACCACACCAAAGAAACAACCATGGTTTTTACCACGGATCTAAACAACCACAGAAACCACCATGGTTTTTACCACAGATCTAACAAACCATCACAGATCTAAACAAACCAACCACAGATCTAAGCAACCATGGTGGTTACCATGGTTATTTCCACATATCCAAACAAATAACCACAAATGTAAACAAATAACCACGGATCTAAACCACACCAAATAAAGTAACCAGATATGAATATAAGTTCACAAGAAAAAACATTTAGATCTAAAAAAATTATGTTGCCATCTATGTTTTACCATAAGAACTCTTTTTTTAGATCTAAAACAACAAGATCTAAGAAAGCATACGATCCACCATCAATTTATCTTTCAAAAAAAACATCACTCTTTTTTTAGATCTAAAACAACAAGATCTAAAAAAGTATAGGAAACAAGATTTAAAAAAACCAACCAAAGGAGATCTAAAGAAACCAAGCCAACCACCATGGTTTTTATCATCACGTATTACCAGAGAAATGTAAGCCATCTATAAACCCGTTACGATGAATAGATGGTTTTTATCATCGCGTATAAACCAAGCCAACCACCACAGAAATAATAACAACCCATCAATGAGTGTTTTTTAGATCTAAAAGAAGAAATTTTCAGATCTGTGTGTATGTGTGTGTGTGTGAGAGAGAGAGAGAGATATGTGAGTGATTGAGAGAGAGAGAGAGATAGCAGGAGTGAGTCAAAGACAGAGTTGGGGGGGGGGGTTATAAACAAAAAAAGGGGAGCGAGGGTGGTATCCGGGGTTCTTTATAATTTTTTTATAACACATAAATAAAAGTTGTAAAAGTTAAATAAATAAAAGTTGTAAAAGTTAAAAAAATAATAGGGGGAATTGCATTTATATCCCTACAAAGGTGAATAATTCCATATATAACCTTCTTACAAGTTTTTGATGCATATAGTACAATAGTTTTTATGCATGCAAAGGATATATATGCAATTTTGCATCTTTGAAGGGATATATATGCAAATGACCCAAAATAATAAAAGTTGTAAAAAAGTATTTTGTTAAAAAAATAAAAGTTGTAAAAGTGAAAAAAATAAAGTATTTTGTTAAAATTAAATTTGTTAAAAGTTGTAAAAGTTAAAAAAAGTATTTTGTTAAAATTAATAAAAGTTGTATTTTTTTTAAAATGAAAGTAAAAGTTGTAATTATTTGTTAAAAAATAAAAATTGTAAATTTTTTGTAAAAAACATAGTCGTTAGTAGTTATATTTAGTACGGGGTGGTCACGGTTTGGGTGCAAAATATAGTACGGGTGGTCCGTTGGTCAACCCCGTTACTCGCCTTTTGCTTTTGTCTTTAGTCAGAGGGCACAAATGCCATTTCGTTATTTCGATTAACAAAGTCTGTATTATTTTCACATGTCTTATCCCTCTTCCTGCCCCATAAACAATTAGAATGTATTTTATTTTTTGTCCCACAACTTTCTTTACAAGAATTATCACAATTTACAAACCCTAATTGCATGTCACAAAACTAGTTCTTATTATTCATAAAACCAAAACATGGATTTTACTATATGGAAAGTAAAAAGACATCCAGTTTATCCAGTTAATGATACCGTTATGTACAACTCTGTTAAGAAGAATTACGGTACGATTTTTATTTTGTTATAAACATTGGAATTTGTAATTGAGGTATATTTTTTTTTGGCAATTAAGTTTTGAATTATATGGTCTTTTCCATTGACAAGAATCGAGACACTAAAGCTGCTGGAATTGAAGAGGACGGCGTCACGACTTAATTGCGATGTCGTCGCGACACATCTTGAGACGACTCAGAGAGCAAATTGCTATTTTACAAGTGACGGCATCAGGTTTAAAAGAGTAGGGCGTCACAACTCAGACGGCCTAGATTTGGATCCAGACGGCGTCAGAGGTTGAAGCCGACGGCGTCACGAGCATAAGGTGACGCCGTCACAGAGTTGACGTGGCCAAGACGAAACCCTAATAGCGGCGACCCGACGGCGTCACAATTAAAGAGTGACGCCGTCGCACATTGTAACACTATATATAGAATCCGAATTTGTCAGTTTTTAGGGAGGTAGTTTTGTGGAGTAAAAACCTAAACCGAACCAAGGATGTCTTGTGCAGTATCTTAGGGTTCCATACCCTATTTTACAACAAGATAAGTGTTTTACTTCATTAATTCAATCATGTCTTCAATTGTTTGTGTGTATGCTTGCATGTTCTCCATGTCCGGCTAATTTACTTGTGTGTTTGCTTAAATATATGAAACCTAGGTATTGAATATTTATTGGTTGTCTCTTATCTTAATTGTGATTGACCTAGTATTGCGATAGGTCATTCGTTATGTTATTAATGCTTGATTAGTCTTTGTTGAACCTTAGCTTATAGTTACTAGTGGAATTGTAGGCTAAATATCCAAAGATAACCTTAGTGTTAAGTTTATGAATCCTAGAGATTTCGTAGTCATTAAACTTAGGTAGCTTCAAAGAGTTAGGGATAAACACATACCCTACGACCTTAGAAACACAACGCGTTAAGAATAAGGACGTGACAATTCAACCATCAATAGGAGATAACTAGGGAGTAATAACATCTAAGTAAACATATTTTTAATCATCATAAGAGCACACAACAATAGATATAGACTACACTCACCTTAGTTTAGATAATTAGATAAGTAGAGTAATCGGTAGAAATACCAACCCCCAAATCCAAACCCCGAGATTCGTAATTTCAATTTTCTAAAAAACATAAAAAAGATAAAAAAGATAATTTTCCTCAACCCCAACCTTAGCGTAGTAATTTATCACTAGCATTCCTATTCCCATAGAGAACGATATCAATTCCCGAGGCTTACCCTAATACTACACTACAACGATTAGGTTCACTGCCTAGGGTGTTGAAAAACTTGCTCGACGAAAAGGAAGTTCCTTTGACCCCGAACGCGCGTTGTACGCGTATCAAGTTTTTGGCGCCGCTGCCGTGGAATAGAATAGCTAGTTAGGAGTTCACCTCATTTAGGTTTCCTTGCTTGATTCCTATCAAGTAAGCCTTTTTCCCATTTTTAGCTTCCTCGTAGTCTATCCCCCTTCTTTGTGAATTTGTTCGTAAATCCCATCACTTTTCATCATGGAAGGTGATTGCTCATCAAACAACAACCCACCACCTAATAAATCACTTTCACTCAAAACCCAACCCAATGACCAACACAACCGCCGAAGCCGTTATGTGAGTAGAAACACCGACCTTCAAGATTTGCAAAAGGTATTTGATAGTACAATTAGGGAAGCTGTTGAGAAAGTGGTCAGCGCCTCTGTAGTTGGCTCCATGATCAACAGTAATTCGGAAAATGGCTTAGTGGATAAAAACGTGAATGAGGAGGATAGTTCTTATTTCAATCTTTACCCTACTAAGGAAGAGGTTGCTTACCATTAATACATAATCGATAATCCTCGATCACCCATCATTAGGATATGTCCAAAGATTAAGAGAGGAAATCCTTAGAACCTCAAAATCCCTTGTATGATTGGATATAGGAATGTCGAACATTCTTACATAGATACGGAATCTCCCATTAATGTGATGTCATCAGCTGTTTACAATGACATTATGAATGAACAACTTAAGATTAGGAGGGACCCTAAGTATCCAGGAGGGGTTTGCAACTTTGTGGGAAAAGTCAAAGATGCACACGTCTTTATAGGGAATCTCACCTACCTAGTTGCTTTTGTGGTCCTAGAAGACATCAGATGTGTCATTGACTATAGCTTATCCCAAGTAGTGCTAGGAAAACCGTTTGTTGAAAAGTCTAAAATGAGCCATAACAAGTTTGAAGGAACGGTTAGGTTTAAGGAAGGAAATGATGAGATCACTTATAGGATGCCTTGGAAGACGAATGGATATGGCCCTTTATCCCTTTTTGAACGAGACAACATTAGAGCTTTTGAGAAAAAAAGCGAAGACGATGTTGAAAAAGGTTTGAACTTCATGTGGGAGAAAAGGAGACTTTATTATAAGGATTGCTTGACCCTAGGGCCTAGGTATAGAGTCGATGAAAATTTTGTCAATATGATAGATTCTCATTGAGAATGAAAAACGAGACCGCGTAGGGGCACGACTTCGAGTCTAGCTACAAGACTCATATATAAATAAAAGCGCTTTGTGGGAGACAACTCATGCTTAATTGTTTGCTTGTTTGTGTGTCGTATATCTTTTATTGATTGTTTATTCTCATGTTTAAATTTGTAAAAATGCTTTATTTTGTCTTTAACCTCGTCTTAATTACATATAAAGGTATTTTACATAAGGGATAAGTGTAGGGAGATTACACACATTTTCAAAAAGAACGTGAACATGAGAATTACGATTATTTAAAAGATATACATGTGTGTTTGTTCGAGTCAAATGCTTGTATCGAGTCATAATGGATGTTTTGCAGGAAATTTTTCCAGATTCTAAAGATAAAAATTTTCCAGATTTTTTTCCAGAAAATCGCAGACCAGTTTCTATCAGGATAACCTGACGGCGTCAGGGTCGCAACCGGACGGCGTCAGGAGGAGTAGAAACTGCTTACTAATTTTTTCTCATTT
The DNA here is from genome assembly GCA_019973895.1 of Chrysanthemum seticuspe. Taxonomy (NCBI): domain Eukaryota; kingdom Viridiplantae; phylum Streptophyta; class Magnoliopsida; order Asterales; family Asteraceae; genus Chrysanthemum; species Chrysanthemum seticuspe. Next base: position 132,701,872 of record BPTQ01000007.1, read on the forward strand.
TCTGAGCTACTTATAAATTTTTGGAATTTTCCAGGTCTTAATTTTCCAGAAAATCTGTAAACATCCATTCCACAAGCATTATATCCTAGTTTAGTAGAGTCATATATATATTGTTACCGCTGATTTTACGCGAAGGTTTTATTTGTTTTCTTCAAGTGTGCAGGTTTAACTTATCAAGAAGAAAATACATAAGATTGGAAGGAGCTTTTAACGCAAACACTCTTCTTCAAGAAAGATTTAACCACTACTTCACACGGATCCTACCGAGCTAATCAAGGGAGTACTAGTTTCTTTCGTTTTTAATTATCTTCCATTATCATAACTTTGATACTTTCGGGGAACATTAAGGACAATGTTCAGTTTAAGTGTAGGGAGGGAAAATAAAACGGGAACTTTAAAACTATGCTTATCCTTGACTATTTGCCTTGTCCAATTTTATTTGTGTAAGAAACCATGAGAAATATCGGTTAGGGTAATTTTGGCACCAAATTTAAAATTTTTCATGACATATAGGAGTGGGCCATTAGTCTTAATAAAGCATCTCATGGATAGGAAGTTATATGACTAGCACAAAAACCCTTTACCACTTAAATTCCACCCAAAATGTGAGGATCGCCCTTAGATTTGTAGGAATTAAAGCATTCCACTTTAATGCTTAGAGAGTGAACCGGTAGTATAATAGATTCTAGAACTTGTTTTGTGATGCATTCCGAGATCGCTAGTGAGACTACACTTGTGTAGTTAGGAATAACTAAATGATAAGAGGCATTAGGATAACCCTTGTTTGATACCCGTAATATAATTACTTCTTCTACATCGGTTGAGTAATTCCCCCACACCCTTGCGTTGTACTCATCTTTAGTACACGATACCCCTAGTTAACCCCTCAGAGCCTATCCTTTCCGCGGTTCTCGTGATGTTTCGGTTTTCCAGAATATCAATGAAGAGCATTGTTTACAATCCACCCCCAAATGTACACCCAAATCGCCTTAGTCTACCTTGTATGCACTCACTTTTAGTGCATTATTGTTATCATACTAAACCCTTAGTTCAATTATCTAGCTGCTTGCATAAGTTGCTAAGTCGAGTCATATCCTTTGTACACAGTTTTGGGACGATTAGGACTCATGGGAAAAGTTAGATTTTATGAAATGACTGGAAGGGAACGTTAAATTCAAATTCCTTTTATTTGCGTAATAATGTACTCCAAGTGTTTTGATCTTTTCAATTTGGGTCAAATTAGTGTTAGAGTAATAAAAACTCAAGTGTAGGGATGTGCCTATAAAGCCCTATCATTTTGATGTTATCGTAGAGGATGGTAAAGTAAAAGTGTATGAAAAAAAATTGAAAAAAGAGTGTTGTAAAATATATATATATATATATATATATATATATATATATATATATATATATATATATATATATATATATATATATATATATATATATAGAGTAGGATCCAGTAAGAAGTAAATTAAAATAAGAAGTGGTGAGAAGTGACCAAAACCACGCATTTGAGATGCAACGACTTGCATTAGATACATTTCTATTCATATAGATGCAACATCTTGAGTTTCGAAAGTTAATTTGATGTATAGATGGTGCAAATTGATATTCATGATTTTGGCACGTGTAGAGGAACAAAAAACAAGAGAAATCATGAAATGCATCTAATATACGTATATGCATCTGATTAAAAGCTAGAAAACACACTATGGTGCGTTATAATGCATCTAAGATTATAGGGATGCATCTAATTTAGGTCAGTGCATCTCGGATTTGCGGTTATAGTTCTTCTTATTACTTCTTATTTTAAGTAATCTTCTTATTTGATCCTAACTATATATATATATATATATATATATATATATATATAGGGTTATGGGTCAAAGAAGTTACTAAAGTTTGCTCCAAAGTTCACCTAAGTTACTATAGTTTTTTTCGTTACAAAGAGGTTACTTAAGTTTGGTCACCGGTTATATAAGTTACTCTGTATGTTTTAACCTTCTACTATAGGTTTTTTTTTTCGTTAATTTCAAAAATGGTCCCTCAGACTAATTGTCGTTAGTTTTTTCCGTTAGCTAACGGCCATTTGCAAAACCCATTTGCACTGTTAGTCCTTTATCCTAACGACCGTTTATACTTAACTCAAAATTTGGTTTTCATACATTTTTGTCCGTTTTTCTTACGTTTTTGACCCATTTTTTACGGGTTTTCTGTTTTCATACGTTTTTATACGTTTTCGTTCATTTTTATACGTTTTCGCCTATTTTCTTACACTTTCATCCGTTTTTCTTACGTTTTGTCCGTTTTTCTTACGTTTTTTCCGTTTTCATACTTTTTTGTCCATTTTTCTTACGTTTTTGTCCGTTTTTTCCGCTTTTATATGTGTTTGTCCGTTTTATACCTTTTCGCCCAGTTTATTACGTTTTCGTATGTTTTTCTTACGTTTTTATCTGCTTTTCTCACTTTTTTCGTTTTCAGACATTTTTTTTTCTGTTTTTCTTACGTTTTTTCCGTTTTCATACGATTTTGTTTATTTATACACATTTTTACATACGTATAAAACATAACAAGTATAAAACATACAAACGTATAAAATATACAAAGGTGTAGAAAACCATAAAACTAGTATGAAAACTTATGAAAACGTATGAAAATAAACGAAAAATAGATGAAAACGTACAAAAATGGACAAAAACGTACGAAACTGGAGAAAAACGTACGACAAGAGAGAAAAACGTACATAAACGTAAAACAATGTAAAGAAAGTATGACAAGAGAGAAAAACATTCATAAACGTATAAAAACGGATAGAAATGTACGAAAATATACAAAGATATGCGAAGGAGAAAAATGCAAAAAAAAAAAAAAAAAAAAAAAAAAAAACGCTTAGTAGTTTTTTTTTAAGGTTCAGTAACCTATTTAATAAACCCGTAAACTATAGTAACTTCCTTGTAACATTTTAAACTATGGTGCTGACGTGGACAAGGGGAACCGGTAATCAGCCGGTTGCCCACCCTCGCAGTAACATTTATGTAACATTTTTAATCTTTGAGTAACCCAAATGACAAACCCGTTTACTTAAGTAACCTCTTTGTAACGAAAAAAACTATAGTAACTTAGGTGAACTTTGGAGCAAACTTTAGTAACTTCTTTGACCCATAACCCTATATATATATATATATATATATATATATATATATATATATATATATATATATATATATATATATATATATATATATATATATGAAAAAAACATACAGGCTACCATCCTACACATATCTTTAAATTTATGTTTGTTTGTTTCAATTTATCTAGAGTTAAGAGTGTCGAGTCTTGGCTTAGCAACGCCATTCTTCTCATGCTTGTAACATAAATATTTTTGACTTGCCACCACTAAATCGCCTATCCCACCAAACCCTTTGTTTCCCTACCGTAAGCCTAAAGTTACAACCCTTTAAAAGACCTCTTGTATAGTTTCTCCTAGGTGCTTACGCCAAAGCGATGGAGGTTTGATCTAGTCTCAAGCCTATGGTAATCTATGTACTAGGATCGGTTAATGAGTGTTTATCTTCCATTTCCAACTTGATATATTTCATATACACCCGAGAGATGAGAGTATCTAAACACCACTTGTGAGGTGCTAGTATGTAATTTCCGTGCTTGTTATGACTTTTGCGGGGCTTATATGTGTTGTGAATCATTCTAAACTAATGCATCATGACCCCTAACTTATAAATTAATTGGCTAAAAGCACATTTGCTTGAGGACAAGCAAATACCAAGTGTAGGGATATTTGATAAGGATTTAAAAGATACACTTTTGAGGGGTCATTTAAGCCCTTAATTGATCACTTTTGTATCCGTTACTACTTAATTTCGTTCCTTTTCACTTTTTAGATCTCTTGAAGGCAAATTGCTGGAATGACACTTATTCGAACGAAAAGGCCCGAATACTTGAAGAAAATAGCCAAAGTCAAGAATCGAGACACTCAACCTGCTGGAATTGAAGGGGACGGCGTCATGGCTTAATTGCGATGCCATCGCGACACATCTTGAGACGACTTAGAGAACAAATTGCTATTTTACAAGTGACGGCATCAGGTTTAAAAGAGTAGGGCGTCGCAACTCAGACGGCCTAAATTTGGATCCAGACGGCGTCAAAGGTTGAAGCCGACGGCGTCACGAGCATAAGGTGACGCCGTCACAGAGTTGACGTGGCCAAGACGAAACCTTAATGGCGGCGACCCGACGGCGTCACAATTAAAGAGTGACGCCGTCGCACATTGTAACACTATATATAGAATCCAAATTTTTTAGTTTTTAGGGAGGTAGTTTTGTGGAGTAAAAACCTAAACTGAACCAAGGCTGTCGTGTGCAGTATCTTAGGGTTCCATACCCTATTTTACAACAAGATAAGTGTTTTACTTCATTAATTCAATCATGTCTTCAATTGTTTGTGTGTATGCTTGCATGTTCTCCATGTTCGGCTAATTTACTTGTGTGTTTGCTTAGATATATGAAACCTAGGTATTGAATATTGATTGGTTGTCTCTTATCTTAATTGTGATTGACCTAGTATTGCGATAGGTCATTCGTTGTGTTATTAATGCTTGATTAGTCTTTGTTGAACCTTAGTTTATAGTTACTAGTGGAATTGTAGGCTAAATATCCAAAGATAACCTTAGTGTTAAGTTTATGAATCCTAGAGATTTCATAGTCATTAACCTTAGGTAGCTTTAAAGAGTTAGGGATAAACGCATACCCTACGACCTTAGAAACACAACGCGTTAAGAATAAGGACATGACAATTCAACCATCAATAGGAGATAACTAGGGAGTAATAACATCTAAGTAAACACATTTTTAATCATCATAAGAGCACACAACAATAGACATAGACTACACTCACCTTAGTTTAGATAATTAGATAATTAGATAAGTAGAGTAATCGGTAGAAATACCAACCCCCAAATCCAAACCCCAAGATTCGTAATTTCAGTTTTCTAAAAAACATAAAAAAGATAAAAAAAAAAACTTCCTCAACCCCAACCTTAGCGTAGTAATTTCTCACTAGCATTCCTATTCCCCTAGAGAACGATATCAATTCCCGAGGCATACCCTAATACTACACTACAACGATTAGGTTCACTGCCTAGGGTGTTGAAAAACTTGCTCGACGAAAAGGAAGTTCCTTTGACCCCGAACGCGCATTGTACGCGTATCATGCTCTTATGTATGAATTGGGTTATGAGGTGGGTTCAAAAAATTACTATTACTTTGTTAAGCCTAGTAGTAACTTAGATGATCGTTTTTATAACTTAAGTGAGAATGCCAATTTTACAAATATTGAAAGATCTTGTTGATGACCATAAGATGATAGAAGTTTATGTTGAAAATGGTAAGACAAGACTGGATGTTGATGAAATGTCACCAATGTCAATTAGGACAGTTGTTGCTGATGTGAATACAACAAAGAAAAAGGTTGCTCTTGATATTGTTCTATATTGCTCAAACAAATTGTTCTTAGAAACTTTGTTAATAAGCATGTGGTAGAGGATTTAAGTCAAGTTACACAACAACCTTTGGAAGTCAATACTTTGGTACAATCTAGTCAGATGCTAGAAATAGAACCCTTGTTTTCATCTGTAAAGGTCTGTCAAATTGAAGATGTTTTAGGTGATGGCAACCAGCAAATAGATAAACATGTTAAGCATATTGTTAGATATAGGATTTCATACAAACATTTATACTTAAATCATAGAAGCATATGGAGTGTTTAGAGAGAGAAGGAGAGATGTTCTAGTGAGAGAAACACATATAAGGTTAGATTCCAAATGAACACCCAACCCTCTCCCTTGTGGGGAGAGGGCTATTTATACATAGTAGCACGCCCTCCTTCGGGCTGATCAGGCATACAATAGGTAAAGACCCGTCCTTCCTCCACGGTGTAGCACTAGACTAAAATACGCTAATAACTAACTAACAAATAACATAATTAACGATATGTCTACGAGCTAACTTATGCTAGATTATATTTGGGGTGACCGATGCTTCACTATAGAATTTTCAATTCCAAACAATCTCCCCCTAAGGGAGGTCACCCCATGATTTACATTTCACATCCTAGCATTCTATTTAATCTTCAGTCTTGAGCTCGTAGACTTCAGTTCATCAAAATATTCAATCTTTGTGCTTTCGTGGTGATTTCATCATAGTCCAACTACATTGTACATTAAGTGGAGGTTATAGAGCTGATCCATATTTTGATGTCCTTCGAGCTTTATATGAGATCATCAGTCACAGTGGTTCTCAGCATCACCCTTTGTTGTGTTTCTCGCATATGATGTTGTGACAAATGGACCGACATGCTCACATTCTGGATCATGATTTATTCTCATCAGAGTAGCGGAAGCTTTGGTTGATTCATGATATTTGCAGCAGCGTAACAGAAGCATGGAGTGTAAATATCAGAGTTGTTGATGCACTTATCATGATATCGAAGTGAATGTGTTGTGTGAGCATGCGGCAATGGATTGACCTCTCAATTCTGATCAGCTGCAAATGTCGAGTGTACCTGCATACAACAGCTAGCAATAAAGCGCACGAAAGTATCTTTGAACACTTTCGTTGAATTGAGGTACACGGCCCACGGTTCCCCGTTGATCAGTACAAGTACTGCCTGTGATCAGGTATAATTCCAAAGAATTTCCTTGACAGGATTTCGCAGCTGCTCTAGCCGTTCTCAAACCGGAACGTCTCAAAGAAGACAACACAGAGTGAGTGAACCAGTGAATTGAGATTCACTGATTCATGAAAAGAGATTTGAAAAACAATCGTGTACTGCTCAATATAAATTGTTTTTGCAATACAACGAAGGTTTTAAGGAAAATCAATTATCAATCATAAACACCTTTTATTTTTGAAATATTAATACACAGTCGATGTGCTAGAAAAAAGCATTTTAAGCACAACGACCGGTTTTTCAAAGGTATCCGTCAATCCATAACCTGAACCAAGATTGATTCATAAATTTGAATCGCTCCATTGTTTCTGTTCAGTTGTCACATGGTTGATCTATTGGATAGATCTCACATGCCACCTACCAAGAGCTTGTTTGATGTTGGCTCTAGAAGGCTTTCCATCTTCATTGTGAATGTGTTATCATATCACTCAGATGTTCTGGCAATACCACAAGGATAATGCGTAGGACTCTTAAAATATGTTCTCTCTTTCCACATTGTGTGAAACAGAGAGTCTTCATTAACAGTGTCCTAATGAGATTTATAGATGATCTCGTGGCTCTAGACTCAATTGTGCACATTTGGTTCCTATGCCGGAGACTAGGGAGAGGGTCTCCTTCTTCAATATCAACAATCTCTAAGAGAAAGTCGATAGATTATGTAGGTTCCCCGTGAGAATGAAACAAGCCCTTTTAAGAGGAACTTGAGTAGCTTGGGAAGTTTAATGCAGTGCGTCACTGGGTCCATGACGTCTTGTCTTCAATACCGGTGTTACCTTAGTAACCACCAGTAGCATATGTATTGAACCCAGTTTCTGCCCTAAGGTTGAATTAATGGAGGGCTATTTCTTTTCACCCTTTTCTCATTTGATTTCTTTTTCATTCTTCAAACCCTTTAGTGCTTACCGAGACGTCATAACTAGAACCTTGTTGGGTTTATTCCAATTCTAGCTCTATCTCAGTCGGCACTCTTCCCTTGTCCTCACTTTTCTCCTTTTTACATCATACCTAAGGACTTCTACACTAACTAGTGGATTATCCCTGGGTAGATCCCTCCGGCTCTGGCGGGTTCATGGGAACGAATACCTAACCTAACCATCCTTATATCTCCATGCATAAAATAAATTTGGTCGGTCTTTTAGGTATTGTTCTTCTGCCATTGAAACCAATTGAAAACCATTTGAATAATCAACCCAGGTACTTGTGATCTATGATCAAAGCATTTTGTACCTGAATTGTTTTTGACATTTCAGAAAAAGCTCCCCCTCAACATGTGCATCGTATGTTTGAAATCAATTTGACACATGGAGGCAAGAGGACTTGAAAATCTCAGATTTAAGAATGAAAGATTTGATTCTTTGATCAACAATTTCTAAAAGATATCAACATCACTTTCCCGATCAAAGTTAGTATTTTTCATACTTTGTTAAAGATATTTTTGGGAGAGGATGTGGTTTTCAAAAGAGTTGCCCCCCCTCAACTTGTGCATATAAATTTCACATTTTGTATTGCACAAAGAGGAAAGAGTTCTTAGAAGCACTTTCACGATCATATAGCCATGCGGAAACCATTAGAAAATCAATCAAGGTACTTTAGGTTAAAACATGGAAATCTTTGTACCTTGAAAGTTTATTTTCTTTTTGAAATGCTCCCCCTCAATATATGCTTCGAGATTCGAAAAGAGTTTAGCACATATTAGAGGGCAGTATGCACTTTGAGACAAAAATGGTCACCTTTTATCAGATTTCATATTTATATCACATTTTCTCCCCCGATCAAAAATTTCAAATCCTTTGAGATTTTGGATCTCAAGTGATTTAAATATGTAAGAAACAAAACTTGTTGGAGAAAAATGTGTCAGGTTTTATTTGATATGAAGTGGACTACTCCAAATTTCCCTTTTAGACAAAAAGGGAACACCAATCCATAACCTACCACTACAATATACATTGTAGTTATAATTGTTCATAGTACAATCACCACATTACATAGATCTTAATATATAACAAAAATATTGCAGAAAGATGTCTTGATTCAGTTCTTTGCAGTAGCTTGTAATGACCAACACGTATTCTACCACCCACCAAACTTTCAAGGTTGCGGAAGATCTTTCTCGTCTTAAGTCTTCGTCTGATCGCAGCAACAAACCCTTCACACCTCTTCAAATCCTGTTCAGACCAGAATTTGGTTTTGTTCCACGGCTTCAAGTCAATTCTGATTTCCTTCACCCTTGAGTCCAATTCTTCTTCTACCATCTTGAGTGTACCATCACTGAATTTGTATAGCTCGCATAATCTCATTAACATTCTTGACCCGTATCTGTCGGTAAAGAGGACTGCTATAGGGGTGTCAATCACTATATAGTCGTGACGAAATTCATGTCCTTTGGCTTCCCATTGAGGTCTTGTAAGATTGACCTGAGTCTGGTAGCTTTCCACGTCAAGTTGAAAATCACCAACTCTTTGTCGAATGACTAAGCCCCTGATCCAAAGATTGACAGTAGCAGAGAGAGCCTTCTTTTCACGAATAGGTAAATGGTCTAGATGTCCTTGGAGGTTCAGAAGATAGAGATCTTCAAAGTCATTTGGCATCAAATGTTTGAAGTCGTTTTCTTCTATAACATGATCTTTCAAGTCTGATCTTCGAAAACAATCTTGTTCAGGTAATCATAGCCATAGATTGAGAAGATCTCTACATTGACAACACTTAGAATACGCAGCTTGGATCGAACAGCTCTATGACTCTTTTCAGCTCCATGTCTATCAATGTAGAATTTCTTCTTCTTGAACCACCAATGAGAAATGCCATATGAGGCAGCAATGTCATACACTTGTTCTTTGTCTGTCCAGAATTGATCCGGTACCATCTGTTCAAGACCGTGATCTGTGTAGGTAGCAGCTTTCATCTTAGAAATCGATAAAGCTGGTCTTCTTTCAGTAGTTCGAGCACATAGATAATCCAGGTCATGGTTGAAGAAGAACTCTGATTGAATGGTTATTTGTCCAGGTTCACCATCGAGAGGAAGAGGGTTGTTCACATCAAACCCATTGATCTGCTCACTAACTTGATCATTCAGCATTTTATGGCATTCTTCCATCTGGTATTGAAGCTGATTAGCATCCGAGTGGAAGACTTTGACGATTTCAAACGCTGGGCCTTCAAGATCTTTAGGAGTGATTGACAAAATTCCCTTCTTCTCACAAAACCACTTCATAAAGCTTCCCATATCCCCTGTGAAGTGAAGAAGAGAGTCTTCTGCTGGAGCTTCATAGTTGGAAATAATGGTTGTAGCCCAATTGTTGTCAGGGATTATTGAATCAGACTCGGGAATGGACCATGAAGGTTCAGGAGTTTGAGGTTTATCTTTGGTGAGCCAGCTTTGAGTCATGTCCTTTGAAGGTGCAGATCTAGACGTTTTGATGCGTTTACCCTCAATATACGCGTCCAACCAATCTTCTTCTTCTGTAACTTTGGGGATGTGCTTGGTAGAAGCATCATCGTCTTCTGATTCTGATTCTTGAGCAACGTAAGACTCTTCATTAAGCATTTTCTCTTCAGGAATAGAGGAGATGGTTGGTGTAAACCTGGAGTCAACGGTGGTCCATGCTATAGAAGTCTTTTGAGATCCTTGACCACTTGAAGTTCCGGTTTGATTTTGAGAATTTGGTGGAGGTGAAGGTGGGTTTGCCTTGTAAGTAGTGGTTGTTCCGAAAGATCCACCAGCTCCAGATGTTCTTGCTCCACCAGTTGGAGGTGGAGGAGGCGGTGGAGACTTGGGGCCTCCAGACATTTCCTTTGTATCCATCAGTACAGTCCTTATTTTCTTCTTACCCTCCCTTTCATGTACATCCCCTAGAAACTGCTGATAATCATCATGCCTTATCGATTCATCAAGTGCCTCGTATAATTTCTTATGAGTTTTGTCCAAATGCTCTCCTGCGTCATACATTCTCTCTGAGAGAGCTGATCTCATGTCAGAGATTGGTAAGTCTTTAAATCGCTGAAGTAATGGAGCCTTCATTGCCCATTCAACCGCATCTTTTACTTCTGCTTCTATTGCATCTGTTACAACTTCATCGAAGTTAAGATTCTCCAGCTTTTTGACACGACGATCAAGGACATTGATGGATTTAGGCAGGTGCTTCTCAAGAGCTTCAATTCTAAAAAGTGCTTCTGTGAGTAGTTCCTCTGAGGACTTAGCAGCAGGTGGTGAGGCTGGTGGTGTGACAACGTTACTGATTGTGACAACTGGTAATGGATCTTTCGTGGGTTCGGGTGGTGGAAGGGCGGTTGTTTGAGCAGGTTCGGGTGTAGGTGTGATTGATGGAGTTATAGCGGATGTGGTGACCATTGGTGCAGACATAGGAGCATTGGTTGATGTGTCTTGCTGAATAGTGACTGAGAACATGGACTAAACTTCTTCTTTTTCATTAGTTTTCTTGTCCAACTCGATGTCTGAGGGTCCGTCCCTTAGGAATTGATCACCATAAGTAATGTCAGGATCAATGTTCTTCAGTGATGACAATGACCCTGTGGACATGTGAGTTTCTTCTAGGCGCCTGTGTTCTTCAGATCTTGGCTCAAGGATCTCCTGTGGGTCCTTCAGCAGTTCATTTTCTTCATTCTTTTCTGATTGGGTGTCAATAGATGTAAGTGTGTCTTCCTGTGTATCGGACACATCCTTTTCCATTCCCGTTGGTTCTTGAGCTGAAGATGATTCAATGCTTCTTTTCTTCAGCTCAAATTGGGTAGTAGTTTTTGGTGGTGGAGAATAGATGGTCAGAAGCATATGAGCGGAATGTTCTGCTTCTACGCCTGCAATCCCTTTACATTTGTCTTGTGTTGTAGGTGTGGTTTGTCGTGGTGTATGCACTGGTTCTCGAATTACCACTCCTCCCACTGGTGGTCTCTGAGGCATGTTTAGACTATCCAGGCTTTGTTGAATTCCTTGTTGTAGTGCAGCCTTGTCTTCATCTATCAAACCCATCTCACTTTCTGGAACCTTGGTTCCTTCATCATTACCCTTACCAGTGTCTCTCCTTCTCCTCTTTTGCTTTTGAGATGGCGAGTCATTAGATAATGAGCTATCGGGTCTCTTCTTTTTCTTAGGTAGGCTTGAGTAGGTAGACTATGATTGTTTTGATTTTTATTGTGCGGGAGTGGACTTAGGTGTGTCATCAGTGGTTGTGGCGGAGGCTTTCTTTACATATCTTTTGAAGTAATCAGCTTTCTTGATTCTTTCTGTAAGCAAAACTTTAGGAACATGCATTCCAAAGATCTCCTTGTCATGTCCTTTGGCAATATATTTTATGTTGCCTTGGACGAATTCATCGCTGGCTTCATGCAGGGCTGACTCGCTTCGTGAGTTGAACTTGTAGGTCTGTTGCAGATGCTGGATAATGAGTTTAGAAAACCTGATGCTGGGAATTACTCGTTTGCCAAGGCTTTTTCTTCCTTTGATTTTATTCTGTGAGTTTAGTCTATCAGTGATGAATGTGTCTAAAGACAGGGTGAATTCTTCCCAAATAAGTTCAGCGAAGTCAATATTTTTCCCTTTGACCATCCCCCACAGAATTTGCATTATAGGAGCTCTTACTATGTCCGTCCCTGATGTTTTACCAGTTAGGCATAAGTTGAGAATCGTAACAATTGATCTCCATGGTTGATATATTTCGGCATTGATGAGTGATGAAATCTTGGTTAGCCTTTCCGGGTACCCCAATTCATCGAAAAAATCTAATATATCTTTAGTGGAGGGTGGAGTGACGAATTTGTTGGAAGGGTCTCTTGGCGTGATCTGAAGAGCATTCCTGAGAGTCTCAACGGAGATGTCATACCATTTGTCTTCTAGCTTACATGAGTACGTAGCAGACATCTTATCCCATGTGACGGTATTCCAGAACTGTTGAATATAAATGGAGGGAATAGTGCATCGCTTGGTTAAGGCACCAAAGAAGTTGGTGTCTTTCAAGATGTCGATAGCCAGTCGGTAAGTTGGATTTTGTTGCCCTCTATCCATATCTACATAGCAGTTGCTCTTAGCAATTGAAACCCATTCCGCATGTGGAAGTATTTCGTCATCAGTTAGAGTGACAGTTGGTGCAGTGGCAGCAAGTATATCAGAGGATGTGGTGTCAGCCATTGAAATCTGATAATTACACATACAACAAAAACAATATCTAGAAAATTTGTTAGGTTAAGACACGGTTATCCATTATGACCAATTTATAACCCCATATCATAAGCACTTGGACAGAAACATATAGTCTACTAAGAAAGTCGGATATGATAAATATGAAGACATAGGATGCACATCTCAGAAAAAATGTAATCAGTATGCAGAGACTTATAAGTGCAAGATAAGTTGTGTGAGGACATCAAAAAGATAATACCACAAGCAAAATTGACAACTCGCATTATTTAACTCGCATAGGACAAGTATGTCAACTCGCAAGCTGCAACTCGCTTTGGAACAACAATTTGAGCAACTCGCATAACTCAACACGCATAGGTAACAATTAGTTATTAACTCGCATACGTCAAAACATATGAGGTAAGTCGCATAGGGCAACTCACATCCATCAACTCGCTTTGGTCAAAAAATAGGTCATCACGCATAACGTAACAGGCATACATCAAACTGTATGTCACAATTAGCATATAGTAACTCGCATAAATTGACAAGCAAGAGGCAACACGCATACACCAACAAATAATGCAACTTGCACATAGCAACTTGCTTTCAAGAATATCATACAGCAACTCGCATATAAGCAACCATGGGGAACACGCTATTAAGAATATTGCAAGGCAACTCGCATATAAGCAACCATGGGCAACTCGCTTAGAAGAACACAAGATGATCGTCTCAATTAATCAAACACATATCTAAAACACTTGAAAATTATCACCCGGATAAATCACAAATCTAAAAGGGTCATTATTCAACGAACCAAAACACAAATCCTATAAAAACATCATACGAGTCACATTAAAATGCAATACGCATCAAGTAAATAATCAAATTAAATCATACAAACAACCCAACTCAGATCATGATACAGACAACCCTAAGCAATGTCATCTAAGACCACTTTCAATTACATTAATCAAAGAGATTCAAACCTAGTGACTGTAACTTTTGATCGAGGCGAGTAAGATATGACAAAATCTACATGATGGGTTAGGATTAGATATGGTTCAAGTACAAATCATGATAGAGTTATGATAAGCAAGATCAGATAGAAAAAACCTACCACACAAACACCAGTTTGTTAACTCGCTTAGATGAGAGTTGAGAGATAATTTGTTTTTTAAAAACTTTGACTGAGTGAGTATGTGTTTTGACTAAGAGACAACACGCAACCTTAAGTACATAGGTTTAGCGAGTTGACATTTTAAGTCCCTATACTTTGCAACTCGCATAATTAAGCTAGAGTGTCAACACGCATACACCAAGTTGAAACCTTATACTAGCAACTCGCATAATTAAACAGTAAGGACAACTCGCATGTATCAAGTTGTTTATCTGTTAGGTCACTAGTTTTACAAACACAAGCTTATAAGAAAGAGATGAGGCGATTGAACAAGTAAAACCACACACACACACGATAATATGATACGGTTTACGCGTAGGAGTATGAAAGGAAATAACTTGAACAACCAACCTTCAAATGAAGGTTTACATAGAGTATTTATAGGAGGAAAGCTAGGGCAACACTCCTAGTTTCCATCCTTTCTTAAATGGGCTTGGGCCTAAGCTCATGGGCCTTCTACATAAGCTTAAGGCTAATAACAAACATAAAGGCCATAATAAAGCTAACTATTACATATTAATTACAGACACTTGATTATGGTTTAGGAGTGATTCCAACAATCTCCCCCTCAAGTGTTGGTGATGAACGGTGAAGGCGTTGATGTAATAGTAGCGCTGACGTCTTCTGACATTCTTCTTTCTTGTGAGAAGAATTGCCTTAATTCGAACAATCTCCCCAGTGTAGAGAGATAGTTGTCTTTGAACAGTTATGCTTTGACGTCATCTTTAACTTTGTTCTTTGATCATTGTTCTTTGTGGTGAAAGTGATAGTATGTTGTTGTCTGCATCAGTCTGCCTCAGGTCTGCTTCGCTGCTCCAGTGTCTCCACGTCATTCTTCAACATGCTCACACGCTCTTTGACGTTGGAATTCAATACTGATGAAGTTCTCTAAGTCTTTAACTTTGTAGATTCTTTGGTTTGACGAAGAATCATTCTGACGGTTGTGTTGCTTTTGAATAGAACCTCCATTAGTGATGATGTTGGCGTGAGCATGAGAAGAATCAGCACGATCATCCTGCTCCGGAGCTTCCATAAGAAGAAAACATTTCAAACGGTTAGTAATAAGCAGGTTCCGGCACTTACAAGTTTGAACTTTGAGAGTGTTAACAGCATAGTGTAAAAACACAACTCTAATTCTTACAAAGGCCGTTTCTGAACTGGAGTCCCACAAGTGAGATAACGCGATGTACCAAAGTACATCTACAGTTCAGATGAGTCGCTGAGGTACACCGAAGCATCACCTCACGACTGTAGACCGTTTGAGACACACTCCGCGTAATCCACGGGGAGTTACCGAAGTGACCTGCTGTCAGGACTGTTTGATGTTGACCCTGGCAGGAGTTTCCATTCAATCACTGAGGGTCACAGATGTGAACCTCTCATAAATGTTCTCGACAGATTGCTAAGATCTGTGAAGGACTCGATATGAACCACTGATAATCTTATTTGGTGATCAACAAGTGATGAAATGTCAAGTGTACCTAAGAGATCTTTTGATGAATCTCGTGGCTCTAGACTCAATAGTGCGTTTTGGTTTTTCCTGAGCGAAGACTAGGGAGAGGGTCTCCTTCTTCAATACCAGCAATCTCTAAGAGAAAGCCAATAGTTTACGTAGGGTTCCCTGTGAGAATGAAACAAGTTTCTGTTGAGAGAAACTTGAGTGGGTAAGAAGGTTTAGTGCATGCGTCACTGTGTCCATGACGACTTTTAATCTTCAATACCGGCGTCACTGAGTGACAGCCAATAGCATATGAATTGAACCCGGTGTCTGCCCTAAGTTGAATAATCTGGAGGGCTATTTCTTTTCACCCTTTTCTTTGCATTTCTTTTTGATTCTTCAACTCCTTCTTTCTCCGATTCTCATTTACTCCTTTTTATAATCGTACCTAAGGACTTCTAAGTACTAAGTATTTGTGATGTCCTTGGGTAGATCCCTCCAGCTCTGGCGGATCATAGGACGGTTATTCCTAACCATAGTCACCTTATAACTCCATGACTAACCTATGTTGTCATTAAAACCACAGTTATGAAGAATCTCTCAAAGGGTTTGTTAATGAAAATCATGTTTAAACCACAGTGAGAGATAGGATTTTGCATAAATACTCCCCCTCCACATGTGCTTAAGAGTTTTAATGGTTTAAATGCACAGTGAGGAAAGAGCGCGCACATTTTGAATTGATCCACTGGAGATAGACAATCCCCCGCGAGACACGGTTAAGTTGCATAGTTAAAGAGTTACATTGTCAGCTTTTAGGTGACAACTAGCTCTAATAACTACCTTGAAGGTGTAGACAAACCTCGAAAGGTTGTCATACCCGTCAGAGTTCATGTCTACCAAGAGTGTCTCGAATGGTACTTTCTACTTGGACAAGTCCTTTGCGAGACACGTTTACATTACTAGCGAACTAGCTTGAAATTATTACCCGTCCAGGACAAGTCTTTTCGAGTAACTAACAGTTTAGTATCGTCAATTCGTTGGTTAAGTCTGAAGTACACAGATTCATTTGCATTTTGCACAACATATTTCTTATCACACAATTTTCTCCCCCTCAAAAATGGCATATCAAATGTTATTTTTGAAAAGTTGACAATAAATATGACCATTTCGAGTGTTGCGGGAAGATGACCACTATGAACAATTTGTGAACAAAGTTTTAATTCAAATACTCCCCCTCAACAAGTGATATAAACGGTTGAGGTTTTGAAAATCGTACGGGGGAAGTACTTGTTCTTTTGAGCAAAACCTTGAAAAATGAAAGGTTTGATAGGTTTTACTCAAAAATAAGAAGCTTTCGCTCCTTTTATAAGGATTGTGGCACTGAGGCGTACCACAGGGTCCTTTCTTGCAAATTACTGGTTGTACACTGTTATGTGTGCACAAGCCATAGACATATTTAATCACACATCCAAAAGTATATGAAAGAAACAATTCAAGGGGTACCAGGAAGTGCAGTGATGTTCCCAGGAGTGCGAACAGGGCGTTGATAGCCGGTGATGTTGATCCTGGGTCGACCACCAACAAAGCTTTCCAACGTTCTGAACTGATCCCTTCGAAACAACCTTTCATCAATCATTTTGATGATCCTCCTCACATCCCTGCGATCCTGAGAATTCCATCGCTTAGGGTTCCCAATGTTTTCACGTATATCCTTCAATCGATAAGCTAATCCGTCCCTAACCATCTTCAGAGTATGATCTCCAAATTTGTGAAGCTCATTACACGCCATCAAGCAATTGCGATGAAGTTCACTACGATAAACGACACCAAACGGTTTGCTGATGAGCGTTAATTGTGATAGCTGGTTGATATCGGGAAGATCAAGCTGTGGTGGAGTGAAGTTGACACGTGTCTGATATGATTCAACGGCAAGCTGGAGATCTTCAACATGTTCTGTTATGACTATGCGTCTGATGAAAATGAGCAGTGACTTGATGAATTCACGTTGTATTTCGGTTGAAAATTGTCTCATGCGACCCTGTACTTTTGCAAGGTACATGTCTTCAATATCGTTGAGAGACAAATTCTCAAAGTCAGCTTCACAGAATGCATAATCCCTTTCATCATGTCTTTTGACCACAATCTTCTTGAGAAAGGTGTAGTCCCATTTGGATGAAAGACCAACATGTTGGATGGCAACGATGTCTTTAGTACTAAACACTGCATATTGTGACTTCTGAACCTGACAGCTTCTGTAGTAGATTCGTTGGCGTTCTGGCCAATGATGAATCCCGTATATTGCATCTCGGTCGTATGCTTCCATTTTGTCAGAGAACAAGTGTTTGGCACGTTCCTCAATGGCTATGCAGTTCGAGTATATAGCTGCTGGGAATGGAAGTGTCAACGATGTAGCGTATTTCCTTGAACCATCACCACCATGGAGAAGAAATTCCAGGTCTCTGTTGAAGAAATATCGGAAGGGAATCCGTGGTTCATCTGGTTGGCCAATGGTCGGTAGAGGTTTGGTCCAATCGGTGTAGTATGGAGGGTTGTCCCTTTTTGTGAAGTCAATGTTTGCTTCCGGGTTGAGCCAATCCATGTTGTTAGACATAGCTCGAGCAATGTTATCAAGGTGATATTCGACCTCGAGGGCACTTTCAGAGCTGTCTTTTAGAAGTTGAAACGCTTCATTCTTGATTCGCTTCAACTCAGATTTCGTCATTTTCTTCACATGGAACTTTTCTTGCAAAAGTTTTGCATGCTCCAATGTATTACCGTCTACCAAATTCTGACCTTCTTCAGGGTATGGAGTGTTATTAACAAGAGTAGAGAACCATTCAAATCCTTCAGTTTTATCGTCATCTAGCCATGATACGACGTCAGTCTGAGGCGTCTTCTTCTTCTTCTTTTTCGAAGGCCTAGATGATGATGTTGGTTTCTAAACTTGTTTGGGAGAGGTGGGTTGTTGTAGGGGCTCAAGGACCTCTTCATCGTCACCACCCGTATACTCAAAGTAATCACCGGTTTTCTGAGTCAGGGGTGGTAACTCGGAATCGTCCTGAGGTTTACCTGTAGAAGAACGAGGAGGGGACTTTTGCTGAGTAGGAGTCCGTTGGAGAGGAGGTAACATAGAAGATGATTCACCAGACTTCTTCTGACGTTTAGCTTCATCATTCTTATTCTGATCTTTATCTTCATCGTCTCTAGGACGTTTAGACTTTTCTGCTTCGAATCTACATGCTTCTTTGAGTTGGTAGTCCAGCAATGCTTGAAACAGCTTTCCTTCCTCAGAAGTAAATGTCCCAGATTGTTTAGACATTTGTGTGACAAGCTTGGCCACCAATTCATTATCCGAGAAAACTATAGGATCAGATGGATTGATTGTGACGGTTAAAGGTGTTGATCTTATAGTTTGCTTGGCTATCTGCATAAGATTCGGATATAGTTGTCTGGTAAACATCTCCTTTGTGACTTTAGGAACGAAATCCTGAAGGTACTTGTTAGTGTAACCTTCGATCATTTCGTTCAGTTTCTCTTGACGATGACTTTTCATGAACTCCTTAATGAATTCCCTTTCTTTCTGCATCTTGTCATTCTCATCATTTAAGTACTGTATTTGGTCAGCAAACCAATTCAGTTTTCTATAGAGCATGTCCTTCTTTCTGATTTGTTGGACAGCTTTCACAATTCTTTCATGAGTCTGAGAAATCTAAGATCGAGGTGGTTTCTTCACAGACTTGGATGTTGATTTGGTTGACTTCTTTGATGGTGGTGGTGAGGAGTGAGATGAAGAATCTGATGAGGAGGAGACATGAGGAGACTCGGGGTCCTTAGGCGGTTCAGAAGTTTCCTTCTGAGAACGTGTAGGACTTTCCAGAAGCAGCTTGTCATAATCAGCATCTTTATCTTTCTCAGACTTCTCAGTTTCAGATTTCTCAAAGTCATATTCGATAGTATCCTCCACAAGCTTTTGTTGTTGCACAAGATTGGTGGCACCAGATCCCTTATCGGGTCGATTAACCGCATCAGGACCTGGTGAAGAGTGGGCAGCACCACTTGATCCTCCGGGTCCACCCATTTGGTCTTTTGCAAATTCTTCAGCTTTTTGAAGGTGACTAACGAATTTAACCGTCTTCCTGTAGGATTGATCCAGTAGCTCTTCTTCTTCTTCTGAGCTTTCATCATAGGGCACAAGTGCAGGAGTCTTCCCTTTTCCTTTATCAGCTTGAGGACTTGGAGGTTTTGGTACTGTAGGATTGTCATCCCTTGCAGTTTCAGAGTAGGTAATCTCTTCATCTGTGTCAGTACCTTCAGAGCTTTCGTCCAAAAGCTTTCTTTACGGTTCGGGCTTGGGGATTGGGATGGGAGTAGCTTCCTTAGATGGAAAAATCCTCTTTGAAGGAGGGTTCCTCTTGGGGAACTTCCTTTGACTCTCTATGCTTAATGCACTTCCAGCACTGCCTCTTCTGGTTTTCCGAGTAGGTGTCCCAGAAGCCTTTTCATCAAGATGGCCAACTTTTCCTTCTTTTACGGCTACCCGATACCTTTTGTACGTTTCCAGCTTTTTGATTTCCTTGGTAAGAAGGTGATCGGGCAACTCAGCACCCTGTTTCTTCGTAGATGATTCTTTGATTCTGACAGATAGTATGGGCTCAGTCAAGATGTCATGATTATCTGGGTCATTGAGTCTCCTGGGGATATCAGGATGAAGTCCAAGAGCTCTCTGGATCAACAGTTTGGTGTATCTGACATAGGGAATTTTGGAGCCAAGCTTCTTATGAAACAGCATCATATCTTCCCATAGCAGTGCTTCAATTATAATGTCCTTCTTATTGATCAACGACCAGAAAATTTGCAGTTCCATGAGCTTGGGATGCTCATAGCCACTGTCACGACCAGAGACTGATTTGGTGATGATCATATAGAGTGTCCTCCATGGTTGAGGAATATTCTTCAGCTCCACGTGAGAGTGCTTAGTAATGATTCCTGTAGCTTCATCATAACCAATATCTATCAAGAATTGCAGGACAGTCTCTTCAGTAGGGGTAGCAAAGAAGTCGGTTGGAGCGATGTCTGGAATGATGAGAACAGCCCGTAAGTCATCAGGAGTGATAGTGACTTGTTTGTGATTAAGAGTCACATTCACAGCATTTTGACCAGTGATCCTCTGCATAGAATCCCAGAATTGTTGAATGTAGACCTCTGGAACTGTGGCAGAGTGTGAGAGCATGTTCTGGTAGGGATGATTCCTGAGAATATCCACTGCAATGAGACAAGAAGATTCTGAGCATGTGAGGGTGTCAAAGTCAACCCTAAGGTTGTTCTTTCCAAGCTTTCTCGGATAACCCTCTGGAAAGATATCAGCAATTGTAAGAACTTCTGATGCATCCACATTCATTTGTTCAGCCATGTCGTGATCTGAAATAACATTAGCCAAAAGAACCAACATATCGAAAGACATAATGTTAGTCAACAGAAGGTCTTATTGTCTAGTTATTGAATGTACAGTGTCAATGATTGTTACGAGTCCTAAGTCACTTGTTTGTCCAATAGTTCAATGATGTCGTGAAATGTTTCGTGAGTTAGTTAACTTTAGGTTTTAAAGTTTATGTTATCACTTATGGTTCACAACATATCAAACGTTTAAGTTTATTAGTGACATTATTGGATTCGTGATGATATGATAAGTTTATTAACAAGTTTGTACACGTAACAACTCATAATGAAGGTCAATCAAGGCTTAAGCGTAGATTTGGCAAAGTTAAGCGTAAACAGAAATGATATACGCGTAGACGAAAGCTTACGCGTAGGATCCTAACTTACGCGTAAGAAAAGTTACGCGTAGGAAAGGGGGCCTTATGCGTAGGGCTTACGCGTAGGCGTATAAAGACCTTACGCGTAAGGCTTACTCGTAAGAGTAGACCTTATGCGTAGAGTCACTGTTTACGCATATCCTTCACAGGATACGCGTAGTCCCATTGTAGAACCTTATGCGTAGTAGTTACGCGTAGGATTTCTCTTACGCATAACTTCCTACGCGTAAGGTAATCCTTATGCGTAGAGTTGCAAATGACCTTGATTCTGAATATTAAGCGTAGCAAAGCCTGAAATAATTTCATCAAATCATTATCATTAATACAAAACTTCATTTTATCAACAAAACATGGCATGAATCATTCGTTTAAAGGTTACGCGTAGAAAGTCATACGCGTAGGTCAAAACCCTAAGGGTTAAGATTTACGCGTATCATTTCTAGCCATGGGATTTGCACCAAACAAATTCTGGTAGGTCTATGATGTTGAGAGAGTCTATGAAACAAGTTACAACATCTAATTCGTTGAGAATCAAGATAACCCAAAGTTATGAACTTTAAACCCTAATTCCAAATTGTTAAACATTTAGAGTTTCTGGGTGGTTAACAACCTTGGAAATCATTAATTCATCAATATGTGAACATAACCCAACAATCTTTTTGACCAAAACACTTCACATTCGAAAATACCCAATTCAACTCAAGAACCCTAGTTTTCAAAAATCATGAATACGTGTTTCTGGGTGGGTTTTGATGGTTAAAATGATATCCTTGATGTATTAGAATCATTTTGACACTATCCATTAATCCAAAAACACACACACAATGATTGTGTGTTCATACGCTTATGCGTAGAACACATAATCACGTGTAAAACACGTTTTAGCCGTAGGATTAGCATGAAATTTAAAACCTTAGCTTAAAAACATGTTGTAATCACAAAACTACTTACAAGATGATGATCAAAAGGACGGATTTCTTGGTTGAATTGTAGGCGTAGATTAGTTAGGTTGAGAGAATTAAATGAGAAGTGAATAAGTTAGGTGAAGGTATTTTATTAAAATTAACTTTAACATTTTGACAGTTTTGGTCCCTCCACCTTTTCCTTTTTCAAACAAAGCCATTTAACTTCCATTTTGGTTACCAAACAAGGTTTTTAGGAAAGAAACTTGACGACACTCCCCCTCGACTTAAGAAATAATGAAAGGTTATAAATTTAGTCCGAGGAGTGTCATTTAACCAGAAACATTTACCACCATTGATAAAAGAAACAACCGGGATATAATAACATGCAAGTACACAGATGTTTTGAAACAGTTAAGTGAAAATTTTCTCCCCCTCAACACTTGATCGTAAAAATACAGAATTTTGAAAGATTATAGTGTTGAAGGAAGAAATGTACTTGCCATGTTGAAAGATTATAGATTAGAAGAATATTTTTGTTGTTTTATAAGATTTTATATTTTTGTATTTTATTTTTGAAAAATTATTTACAAAAGATGTTTTGGTGTTTGACAGGTTTTTAAGACTGTTTTAAGAGGTCATCCAATTCCTCTTGAGTCAAACACCTCATACCAATCCGGTGGATCAGCTCACTAAACCTAGCGGGAGGCAAGGCTTTGGTGAGAAGATCTGCCAATTGGTATTCAGTACCCACAAAGTATAATTCAACGGTACCCTGTTCCACGTGGTCTTTGATGAAATGATAGCGAAGATCGATGTGCTTTGATTTCGAGTGCTGAACTGAGTTGCACGAGATCGCAATGGCACTCCAATTGTCGCAGTACATCGGGATTCTGTCAAATATATAACCATAGTCTTTGAGTTGTGTTCTCATCCAGATGACTTGAGCACAACATGCGGACATGGCTACATATTCTGCTTCGGTTGATGACAGCGATGTACAATCCTGCTTCTTTGATTGCCAAGACACCAGTTTATCACCAAGAAATTGTAGAGCTCCTGAAGTACTTTTCCTTGAGTCTAAGCATCCTGCGTGGTCAGCGTCTGAAAAAGCGATTAGTTCAAAACCAGAATCCTTCGGATACCAGATCCCCAAGTTAATGGTTCCCTTGATGTATCGGAGGATTCTTTTAGCCTCAGAGAGGTGGGTTTTAGTTGGTCGCGACTGATAACGGGAGCATAGATAAATGGCAAAGACAATATCAGGTCTGCTAGTTGTTAGATACATGAGAGACCCAATAATACTTCGGTATTTGGTAGGGTCAACTAATTTCCCATGTAAATCAGCATCTAGCTTCTTGGTATAAGCCATTGGTGTGGCATAAGTATCACAGGTTTTCATTCCAAATTTGTTTAACAATTCAAGGGCATATTTGGACTGACTCAAGAAAATACCACGGGGTGATTGATGAACTTGTAATCCTAGAAAGAATGTAAGTTCACCCATCATGGACATTTCAAAAATTTTCTTCATTAGTTTTGCAAAAGCGGTTGAAAACTTTTTATGTGTAGACCCAAAAATGATGTCATCCACGTAAATTTGAACAATTAAGATATGTGCCCCGTGATATTGGATAAAAAGAGTTGGGTCAACCGAGCCTTTGGTGAAATTATTAGCAATGAGGAAAGATGATAGTTTATCGTACCATGCCCGAGGGGCTTGTTTGAGACCATAAAGAGCTTTGTTCAGTTTGTAGACATGGTTCGGGCACTCTGGATCAACGAATCCTTCGGGTTGTCTGACATAAACCGTTTCTTTTAGTTGTCCGTTGAGAAACGCAGTTTTGACATCCATTTGAAAGACCGTCATGTTCATATGAACCACGAACGTGAGAAATATCCGAACAGCCTCAAGACGAGCAACCGGAGCAAAAGATTCTTCAAAGTCTATTCCCTCTTCCTGACGATAACCCTTAGCAACTAGACGTGACTTGTTTCGGATGACGTTTCCTTCAGCATCCAATTTGTTTTTCCAAATCCATTTTAGACCAATGACGTAGACCCCTGTTGGTCTTTCAACCAGTTCCCATACTTCAAGACGTTTGAATTGGTTGGGTTCTTCCTGCATGGATTCAATCCATTTGTCTTTTGTCATTGCGTCTTTAATGTTTTTAGGCTCAGATTGGCAGACAGTGAGTGCATAAATGCAATGTTCACCATCTGTGTGAAGACGTTGTCTCGTAATGACTGGTTGATTCGGGTTGCCAATAATATTAGCCAGAGGATGGTCTTTTGTCCATCGATGTGTAAAGGGTTGATGTTGGTATACATTGTGCAGATTCTGAGGGTTCAAATGGTTTGTTGAAGATTCTGCGACATCTGGTGCAGCAGACTCATTAGCAAACGGGTTGAAGAACGCATTTGGGTCAAAATCTGCAGGTGGAGGTACTTCATTCAGAATATCATCAGCTGGTTCATCATTGTTGGAAGTGGTGTGTTCAACTGTTGTGTTGGAGTCAACTGGTGTAGGTGCATCTTCAACAGTAGTTGTTGTAGCAGGTGTATCAGGTATAAGAGTATTATCAGGTTGTGCAGCGGAAACAGCGGATACACTTGGAGCACGTTCATCAATATCGTCACTGAACAGAGGAGAAAATAACCTTTCCATTTGTTAACGAGTGAGCTGGGGGCTTTGTTCAGCTGATGATTGGGGTTGAGGAAAGTTTAAACGGTTGTGACCGGGTTCTAAGCTGTTATACTCAGAAGCTATCTATGTGAGTTCATCAAAATGAGCATGAATCGTTTCCATCATCTATTTTGTACGACGATTCCAGATTCGGTAACCTTTAGAATTCTCACAATATCCAATAAAGACTTCAATGTCGGCTTTGGCTTTGAGCTTTCCAAAATCATCACGATCATTATTCGGATAGCAAAGGGATCCAAATACATGAAAGTGTTTGAGATTCGGTTTATGGTTGTGGACAAGCTCGAAAGGTGTTTTGTTGTGGCGTTTTGTGATCATAGAGCGGTTTTGAGTATAGCATGCAGTAGATACGGCTTCTGCCCACAAGTAATCTGGAAGTTTAGCATTGATTAACATTGTTCTTGCAGCTTCCACTAACGTTCGGTTTCGTCTTTCAACAACTCCGTTTTATTCTGGTGTACGTGCAATAGATGTTTGATGCTGAATTCCCACTTTCTCATAGAATTCACGAAGGGTTTGGTTAACAAATTCAGTACCTCTGTCTGTTCTGATTAGCCTGACGGTGTTGCGGAGCTGAACCTGTATTTTTGTGAGAAAGGTGATGATCATTTGTGGAGCTTGGTCTTTGCTTCGAAGAAAGTAGACCCAAGTCCATCGTGAGTAGTCATCAACAATTACTAAGATGTAGCGTTTGCCATTGATCGTTTGCACGCGCATCGGGCCACACAAATCCATGTGAAGAAGATGAAGCACATGCTGAGAGCTGTGTTCCACCTTTGAAGGAAAATGAGCACGAGTGCTTTTCCCTTGTTCACAGGCTGAGCAAAGGTGATCTTTTGAATACCGGAATCGTGGGAGACCTTCAACTAGTTTGTGTCGAGCAAGGTTGGTGATGGTTTGAAAGTTTAGATGTGAGAGACGACGGTGCCATAGCCAGGATTTTGTTGATGTTGCCTTTGAAAGTAAGTAGATGGGAGATGAAGCAACCATGTCGTGCATAGAGATAGTGTAGAGACTAGAATTACGCGAGCCAGACATAAGGTCATTTCCTTGTAGATCACGAATGAAACAAGTTTTTTCCCTGAAAGCAACCTCCAAATCTCCATCACAAAACTGACCTACTGAAAACAGATTATGACCGAGGCCTTCCACATAGTAAACCCTGCTGATTTCGATGTTCCCATTGACATAATCTCCGTAGCCCATGATAGCTGCGAAGTGATCATTCCCGAACCTGACAGTGCCAATGAACTTTGCAATAAAGTTTGATATCAGTTTAAGGTTGCCTGTCATGTGTCGGGAACATCCACTATCAACAATCCAGAGAATGATCTGTATCACCTGCATTGCACACAGATCTATAACTACTCTTTGCTTTAGTCTTAGTGAATGTTCTAGGTGGTACTACATTCTTAGGAGGTGAAACTGGAGCTACAGTGACAGCAATATTTGTCTTAGAATCTAAAGAGGGCGGTCTACCAAGCACAGACTTAGAATGATTAGTGGGCCTAGAGGTATTCCGATTCTTAGGATTCCGTAAACGAGAGATTATAGCTTTAGCAACACATTTGTCATGACAATCAGAATTCATACTTTTACGACAAATAACACAAGGTGCATCAGACTGAATATCAAAAGTGCTTAAAGGTTTAGCATTTGTTACATCACTATTTCTATTACATTTGCCAGACGCAACATCTATAGTGGAAGCAACGTGAGTCTTATTCATAGTCCTAGGGTGTTCTTCTACTTTATCATTCCTTATTGATCTTTTCTTAGGTCGCAACTTCCTATTCTTTGATTGAGTGCTCCTAGGCTGTGAAGTGCGGACGTTTGGAAAAGACGCAACTATTCATGTTTCAGTAGAAGGAAGCACGTTAGCAACTTGTGAT
This sequence comes from Chrysanthemum seticuspe, assembly GCA_019973895.1. NCBI lineage: Eukaryota > Viridiplantae > Streptophyta > Magnoliopsida > Asterales > Asteraceae > Chrysanthemum > Chrysanthemum seticuspe. The sequence continues at coordinate 132,728,687 of BPTQ01000007.1, forward strand.
TTGGCAGTAGGGATTCTAGGTGCATGATTACTAAGTGTTACTGGTGCTAATCTCTTAATGATGGTTGGCGGAAGTTGTTCATACTTTCCTAACATTTCTCTTAGCTTAGAGATAGTGTGAATCAAATCTTGATTTTCAGACTGAATATTACCAGCAAAATTCATGACTTCTCTAGTGTGAGCAAGATAGTGATCAAGTTCGTTTGATGCTTCATGTCGAGTCTTATTGAGTAAATCAAATATGACACCATATTCCTGTTTAACTGTTACAAGTTCTTGTTCATATTTAGAGATTTGACTTTTCAAACACACGTTTTGATCATCCAGTTGCTCAATTTTAGGATCAGAAGATTTTGCACTCAACTGAGCGATTTTCTTTTGAAAACTAAGTTGATGGTTGTGAATATCGTTTTCACACCAATGAAGACGACGTTTTGCATTGTAAAGTTCGTTAAGTAATCGTTTATTTTCAGCTTTTAAAGACTCGATCTGAAGCACATTATCAATATTCTCAACAGTTACCACAGAGTCAACAGTATCAGCAGACATATAATCAGATGCATGTGGCAAAGAATAGAATAACACAACATTATGGATATCAGCACAGATAACATCTTCCAAGAGTCGATCAACATCTTTTCTCAACATTTTCTTTTTGCGTTTAGTATTAGAAATAGATGTTTCAGTTTTCTCGAAAACGACCTTTATCACTCCAAGTTCCTTATGAAAATCCTTTTCCCAAGCTAATGCACAACTTTTCAAATTTTTAACATTTGGTAAAAGATTTTTCTGAAAAATGTCTCTTTGTTCTCGCGCTAAAGGCAATTGAAAGTGTTGAACTTTGATTTCAGAATGATGTTCTATCTCATGTTCTAAACTTTTGAGGTCAGCCATGAAAATATCAAAATATCTAAGAATTTTGCGATTTTCAGGTTTTGAGTTAACTTCACTGATTGAAGGTAAAGGACCATAAATTTGTGCATAGTCTGGTTGGGGATTAACATTAGAAGACTCAGGTGTTTTGATGATAACCCTTGGTGTGTTAGAAGAATCCGTTGTTGTGACGAAAGTGACCGGTTTTGAATAATTAATTTGTTGTAAACAACCGTTTTTAATTTTGATCGAATCTCGTCTTCTGCATCTAATTCCTCTTGACGATGATATTCAACAACACTCATAACAGTATCATTAATTTTATATTCTGCACTGGAAACTTCAGGATTTGGTTTGAATGTTTTGAGTGAAAGCTTTGGTTTGTAATCAGCTAGATTTGGTCCATATCCTTTTGGATTGGGTTTTAAAGTAAACTTTTCAATAGCTGTTACTGATTCACCATGTTTGTAAACAACAGTTTTAAACTCTTTAATTTTGTTTTGCAAGCCAATAATTTCTGCAAGAAGGTCATTGTTGGAATCACTCCTAAACAGTATTTCAAGTATTTATATTTCATATGTAATAGGTAGCTTTATTATGGCCTTTATGTTTGTTTAAGGTCCAGCTTATGTAGAAGGCCCATAAGCTGAGGCCCAAGCCCAATAAGGAATAGGGAAGGAGAGGGAGTGTTGCCCTAGCTCCTTGCCTATATAAACTATTGTAAACCCTCATTTGAGGGTTGGTTGTTCAAGTTATTCTCTCATTCACTCTTATTCTTAACCGTATCATTGTTTATGCGTGTATGTGTGTTTAGCTTGTTCATCCGCCTTCATCTCTTCTCTTATAAGCTTGTGTTGTAAAACTTGTGACCTAACAGTGGTATCAATCGCCAAATAGTTGGGTGTACTCGTTTGTTTTTGAAGTTTTGATTTGGGTCTTACGCGTAAAGATAACACCATCTTTGGTTCGCTTAAAAACTGATTTTTTACACTTTTGAATCCAAGATTCTTGTACTTTCAACGTTATTAGGTGTTAAACTATTGGTTTTTGGCAAAAAGTTTGGAACTTTACGTGTTTTTCCTTGTTTTTAAGCTAGTTTTTATACGAGGGTGTTATCCTACGCGTAACTGTTTTAGAAGCTTTGGATCATCAAGTTTCA
>BPTQ01000007.1:132742735-132805930 GCA_019973895.1 Chrysanthemum seticuspe
TGATGTTTCTAGGTAAAAATGGTTGTGTTCAAAAGTTGTACAGAGTTGGTGGTATGAGATTGATAAAGGGAATGTGAATAGGAGTTGCTGTTGTTGTTGATTCAGGTGTTGTAGTTGTTACCTTAGTTGTTGTTCGTTAAATAGTTGTTGTTAAATTAGTTGTTGTATGAGGTGTTGAACCACGTTAAGGGGGTGGTGTTTACCAAGTTTGTGGCGGTTCAGAAGTTCAAGTTGGGATATGTTTACTTAAGTTAGTTGTAGGTAGTTCCTTGTGATACTTCCTTGGGTGAACCAAACGTTTCTACACTTCGAAATTCGTCGGTTGTTAGTTAAGTACTTCAACCTAGTGAACTATCTGGAGGTTACGAGTGAGGTCCTTTGATGCTAGTTACCCACTATTCCAAGAAATCCAAAACACTAGACTTCTTCGGTGTACCTTTCAAGAATTTCTTCCAATAGAACCTTCCAGGTAAACTCTACGGATGACAGTAACATGGGCCTCTAGGATGACGATAAGGTGGTTCTCTACTTGTTTGTTTGTAACGATGACAACGTCTAGATTTAGGTTGTCTTGAAGGATCTCCGGGTACAATGACAGTAGGCATCTCAAATGGACCTTCCAAGATAACCTTCTTTAAGAACTTTCCATGTGGCTTCTTCAGATCACAAAACCTAAAGAACCTTATCACCCATTGATCGTAGTTTCCTGGAGTGAGCATTGGAGGTCTATCAAGTGATCCAACTTCATGAATTGATTGTTGGCTGCTTAAAGCTTCACATCTTTGCAAACCAAGTGGGTTCCTTCATAGTGTTCCTTGATGGATGTTGATTGAATTCATTTGTATAGGGTTGAACTTGAAGACTTGGCGGTGTTTGAACCATTTGTGGTGGGGGAATTGCACCAAGTTGTGGAGTATGTTGTTGATTAAATTGTTGTTGATAAATTGCTTGTTGTTGATTCCATTGTTGATGTTGTGGACTTAGTTGTTGTTGTCGTTGAGGATAAGTGTAAGGGAAATAGTTAGAGTATGGTGGTTGAGACATGTTGAAAACTTGTGTTGGTAAAAATGGATCTTTGTAGTCGAATGAACCTTTGTTGATGAAGTGTCCTTAGGCGTAGAAAAGCCAAGAACCAAGTAGCACTTATGCGTAAAAAACACCAAAGTTACGCGTAACAATAAGGAGTTACGCGTAGGATTTAGCTTACGCGTAAGTAGGGAAAAGCACTAAAGTTAGGCGTAGACAAAAGTTAGGCGTAGAAAGTTAGGCGTAGGATTTTCTTATGCGTAAGACTAGGCTTAGGCGTAAGAAAAATCTTAGGCGTAGGATTTCTACGCGTAAGCTTATGCTTATGCGTAATTTTAGGGTTTTTGCCCAAATGATCTTTTACACTATCACAGTGCAAAAGATATCCAAAGTCGACGTATTTTCAGACTTATCCAAGTAAGAAAACACGGAATAAACCACGAAAATGAAGATCAAACCAAGGAAGCACTTACGCGTAGTTTTAGGGTTTTACTACGCGTAGAAATGCTCGTAACTTTGATTCTGTCCAAAAGTGTTTCTAAACCAGTTTTTGTGTGATAAAATAGCTTCAATAACACCAAAATATACAAAAGTGTGAAACTTGATGAACTAAAGCCTCTAAAACAGTTACGCGTAGAACTACACCCACGTTCAAAAACTAGATGAAAAACAACTATCCACGCATAAAGTTTGAAACTTTTTGCCAAAAACAAGTATTTTAACACCTTAAAACGTTGAAAGTACAAGAATCTTGGATTCAAAAGTGTAAAAAATATGTTTTTGATCAAGCCAAAGGTGAGGTATACGCAAGTTAGGCGTGAGACCAAAACTCACTTCAAACAATACGTTCACTCAACTATTAGGCGATTGATACCACTGTTAGGTCACTAGTTTTACAAACACAAGCTTATAAGAAAGAGATGAGGCGATTGAACAAGTAAAACCACACACACACACGATAATATGATACGGTTTACGCGTAGGAGTATGAAAGGAAATAACTTGAACAACCAACCTTCAAATGAAGGTTTACATAGAGTATTTATAGGAGGAAAGCTAGGGCAACACTCCTAGTTTCCATCCTTTCTTAAATGGGCTTGGGCCTAAGCTCATGGGCCTTCTACATAAGCTTAAGGCTAATAACAAACATAAAGGCCATAATAAAGCTAACTATTACATATTAATTACAAACACTTGATTATGGTTTAGGAGTGATTCCAACATTATCAACTCGCATATTAACAAACACTTAACAAATTGCTAAACTTAAGAGACAAGCATGTCAGTTCAGAATACATAAAGTTTAGCAACTTAAGTCACACCAAGTATCATTAAATAACTCTACATAGCATGCAACAACCAGGCCACATAATCAAGAACGCAGACACAGGCAACATCAAAGGGCATGATTAATCTACCCCAAGTACTAGTCATATGAAGAAACACAATTCTCCCCCTCAATCAATGATACGGGTGAGACAGTAATCATTGATTGATTCAGTTACTTTGAAGAGGGTCTTAGTCAATTTAATTTTGTGATTATTAAGACGAGTAACAATAAAAAAAAATTTAAAGACTCTGTTCGAACTTCATCTAAAGCCCCGTGCCATTGTTGAATGACATTTCTAGGACCGTAGATGTTATCGATGACAAAAAAATTTTAAAACGAGTGTAATAGTTAATTAATTAATTAAAAGAAAATTTTTATTTATTTTTTATTATTTTTTTTAAGAATGTAGAAAAATTTGTACAAGAATTAATGAGAACGAGTCCTGAATAGAGGAGATCAGGAGTCAGAGTACGAGGTACATCAATTCTGACAAGCTACAATTCCTGAGTGAGCAGTCTTCATTTCTGTTGGAAACCAGGTCATGATGTCCATGATAGAATTGAGCATTGTACCTGAAAAAGACTGAGGACACTTTGCACTAATAGCACATGTAGTATTGCAAATAGGTGGGTTAGTGACAGGTGTATCCTCATTTTTGGATATTGTACAGTCAGGTCTTGGAGTATCATTAATAGAAGTCCCTTTAAGTCCAACATTCTTGAAGATTTTACCTATGGGCATCCACTTAAGACAAGATCTAGGTGAGTAAGTCCGTTTGGATCCTGTGAACTTAAATAATCTTCCAGTAGGAACCCACTTAAAATAACTGCTAGCAGAGTTAGATGAAGCCAATTCCCTGTTCTGAACATTGGTCCTTTTGCAATTAATTTGTTTCTTAGGAGATTGGTCAGCCATTTGATGCATCTTATATGGACTAGATGAGCTCCTTACATTCCTGATCTTAGAGCTTTGAACATTCAGCCGGGGATTGTTATTCATCATATCAGAATGAATTAGTGAAGTGACTGGTTTTGACAAAACTATATTCTCATCAACTTGGGAGGCAAGCTTAGATTTCGATGATTTAAATCTTTCTGTCTTAAATGCATTGGGCTGCCTAACTACACTCGTTATGTATTATTAAGTACAATTGGCTTACCCAAGGTAGATGGTTTTGTAAACTTAGTGTTCACTCTATTTCCAATGGTTTTCCTAAGCTCATTTTTAAGGCAACAATGGTGAAGCTTTTATCCTGAATTTGGGCTTTAAGGGCATCAAAGTCTGCCAACAAGGAGTTAGTTTGATCTAACAGCTTGGAATTGTTCTCTAATAAGTTTTTCCTCAAGGACTCATTTTCCCTTAATAGCTTGGTCACACATAAAGCTAATTCATCATTCCTAGATTTAATCGGATCACTCACCTCATAGTTAAGATTGTTCATCCCTTTATTACTTTTCTTATGCAGATCTGAGAGTTGTATTTTTAGATTACATATGGTTGAGTCTTTGTCCTGAATCTGGGTTTTTAACTGGTTAATTTCAAAAAATTCTCGAAATTCTGGGAATTTCGGATTTATGCAAGGTTTGTAGCAAGAAAACTTTCTTCTTTTTGTTGTATTGCAATTTCTAAGGAAATGCAGTGTTTTTCGAGAATTGAGTATTTGTTAGAAAGTTCATCAAAAACCCCTTTTTGAACCATTTCATTTGTTTTAAAAATTCTAGACTCAGTCTCAACCAGGGAACATTCATCCGAATCATGTTCAGGCTTAAGATCAGTTTGTTTAGGTAGACTAGCAGATGCATAATGTTGAACAGTTAAGGGTACCTCATCAGATGACACCAGTTCATCCACTGGTCTTACATGTGTATCCACATCAGGAGTTACCGAACTGCTGGTTACTTTATTCTTTGTTGTATCTGATATTCTGCATTCAGCAACACCCGTCCTTTCAACTGAAATATTACCCGACGTTTCACCACTATCTCCTAATTGCACTTGACACTCATTCACGAAATCATCCTTTTGAGCAGCTTTCTCAATGTACTTTTCCACATTATCCATTAGTCGGATAAATGTATCGATGAACTCCTGAATTTTGTGACAACTCGCAATTTCAGGTCATTTCTCAAAACAATTCATGCTTCACCATTTCATCATTTATCGTAAACTAAGTTTGCGTGCTCCAAATTCGCGTAACCTTAATGGTTTAGTGGCGAATTCATGATTATATCATCACGAACATTTCATATAGACTAAGTTTAGTCTACACTTCATTAGCGTCATTTTCATCATGTTAGTTCATTCATGACTTTGCATTTCACATTAAACGCGTAAATTTTATATTAAATAAACGTTATCGCGTAAGTTATTATTTTGATCATTTAATCCGATACTTCCAAAAATGATCCCGACATATTTTTATACTTACATTTAGTTTATAAAAATACTATTTTGAGTATACCTAGTGTTTTAAATTTATTTTGTATATAAATCGTTAAATTTATATTATTACGACACTTTTCTTAAAAACTACACGATAATTATTATATCACTCAAATTTTACAAGAAATGTATTTTTACAATTTTTATGATCTCATTATACTTTACTTTGATCTATTAAAAATTACTTTTACCTAAAACTACCTTAAATACACTAATGTATATACAATCTTACAAGTTGTTATTAACTATACATTTTACTTACATCTTTTTAACAATTATACAATATATAAAAGAAAAAAAAAAGTATTTTTACAAATACTTCCCCCCTTGGCCGACCAAGGGGGGGTATGCAATTAATGAGTTGGTAATTTTTTCTTGATAGTATAGATCTACACTTCACTTAAATTTCACTTCATTCATTCATTCTCATTTTTTTCATAAGTTGGTAAAGTTGGTTTTTCTCTCTTTCTTTGTTCCTCTCAAAACCGGTCACACCATAGGAGCTAGAAGAGATCATCAAAATTTTCCAAGATCAAGTATAAACAATCTAGTTACACTCTTATTAAAGGTTTTGAAATAAAAACCTAGAGTGTTTAGGTTTAATCCCTTGTCCTTATCACCTCATCAAGTAACTAGTAAGCATATCACTTTCATTTTACATCTTTCATTTTCATTTCATATCTATTTCATCATTTTTTAGCAAAGCATGCAAGACTTGTGGATATTTATACCATTTTTACATTGTTTTTAGAGTTTTATATATATAAGTCATCCTATAATTTATCCCTTGTTATATATTAGTATTGATGATGTTTAGGAACCCATGACACCCTAAGAAGGTGTATGGTAGGATTAGAATAGCTTTGGAGTTGTTTTGAAGGGATTGGAATAGGTTTAGTACGAGAAAAACTCTTTTCGACAAGTATAAAAAGTGGTCTGATCTTATTTTGTATTTCTGGAAAATCCGACAGTAGACACGAATTTTTGGCCTAGATATTTAGAAAATATACTTTAAAACGAATCCGTGGCCGCTTGAACGGATTAAAACGGAGCTATAACGAAGAAGTTATGAATTTTTCAAGTTTGACGACGAAATATATATTTTCTGAAAATTTCAGCACACTATTTTTGTTTTGTACGAGTCAAAAACGAGTCTTAAGCTTTATAAATTATTTCGACTTATCAAAAATATATTAGTATACTTTGATACGAAGCTAAGGACGTATAATACGTAGAAAACGGACTTGTAACGACTAAAATATACACGTTTTCATAAAATTGCCGTAACTTTATTATTTAAGAAAACTATATTATTTTTAGTTGACAAGTGTTACGGTAAACAAAACGACCATATTGAAGGTTATTTTTAACATTGAAGTAGAACTTTTTGTAACGAGATGTCTTCTAATAAAATCGAGATCACCAAGTATATTTTCCAAAACGACAAACCGTTTGTATAGCGGAGTTGTAATGAATTATTTACGGTTGCTTAAACTTTGCCGAAACTCACTTTTAAACAACATTTTGGACAAAATCACCCTACTTAACCTATATTTTTCTCTATAAACGAGACCTCTAGGATAAAAACTTAAATGCCAAAACTTCTAGATTTTTATACAAGCTTTCCAAAACCGTTGAGTTCGTTTCCTAACGTTCGACGTACACCATTTTACGACTAGCTTTTCGAGGCCATTTTTGTCACTTTCATGAAATTTCCAACGACATTATTTTACGACGAAAAGTTAAAATTTCACAATAAATCCTTAAGAAACTATTGTAGGATGACATTTTGACGTAAATACTTGTAAAGTAATTTAAAAATGGTCAAGACGTCAAAAGAGTATTTTTCGACGATAAGTATTATTTTCAAAACTCACAAATGGTATAAATAACATACGAAATGCATGCATAACATTACATCATAACTTATTACATATCATATCATTCATAATAGGTCAGTTTCGAGATCACGCTACATTTCAGTGTACTCACTTTTGTCATCATAATCATTGCAATAGGTGAGTTTTCATAGCCCCATTTTCAATTGTTTTGAACTATTTTGGGGGAGATACATGCTTAACTATTTTTCACAAGTACTTTATCTTTTTAAGGATAACTTCTATCATGATCATCATTGTTTCAAACCGAATGTTGTACTATATTAGTTGTTCTTGTTTGTTTGGTATAGTTCTACGTCGTATAAAGTTCTATGTCAGTTGACTACTGATACATCGTCGTATAAAGTTCTATGTCAGTTGACTACTGATACATCGTCGTATAAAGTTCTATGTCAGTTGACTACTGATACATCGTCGTATAAAGTTCTATGTCAGTTGACTACTGATACATCGTCGTATAATGTTCTAAATCAGTTGACTACTGATACATTGAGTCTAGTCCTATTGATTAAGCTCTATTGTTCTACGTCGAGTTAGGTACTATTGTGAATTCATTTGACATCAAGTGTTTGAACATAAACTATACACATTTTGGCAGTGGGTTGTGAACACACAGGTTGCAAGTTTTGTATGGGCGGAACTTGGAACTGGGTGGATTTACAATGCCTTTGCTGCATAAACGATTTTGAAAGGCTTTACATTTCAACACAAACTCTATGAACTCACTCAACCATTGTGTTGACACTTTTAGCATGTTTTTATCTCAGGTATTTAAGGCATTCACTTCATGGCATGCATGTGGACACATCATGGAGTCGCGGTGACGACGCGTCTCACTTGGGTTTTATGAACTTTAAAACATCGTTTGGCTTGTAACGAAATTATTTCCGCACAAGTTGATTTTCATTTGGGACCTATACTTTGTAAACTCTGATTGTTTTATTAAATCAAACGATGTGTTTTCCAAACGACACTTTAGGTCGTTCAATATAACTGTGATTGTGATGCTATGACAGTCAATCCCCAGGAATTCCATTCCGCTGCAAAACAGGTAATTTGGGGGTGTGAATGTCAGAATTTATGGGATTTTATTATTCTTTGATTAAACCGGGAAATTGATTCTTTCACTGGATTTTACTAAATCAAAAGAACAACCGTAAAACTGCAGCACGAAGAAATGACAAGTCTCAAAAGACAAGTAGTGAATCTTGACAAGTCGCACCCTAACCAACTCGCTTAAGGATCAATTTGCTTAGTGGACAAGTCGCATAAAGATACAACTCGCTTAATAGACAAGTCGCTTTAAAACCCAAGTCGCTTAAAGAATCAACTCGCTTAATAGCCAAGTCGCATAAACCAACTCGCTTCCAAGACAAAGCAACTCGCTTCAAAGAAACGTATTACCGTGGCTCAACTCGCTTTGTACAATTTTCAAAAACCACCACTTTAACAATCAAAAACAGCCCAACCACGATGATTCAAGCCTTCCAATTCAAAACCTAAACACATATGATGATCCTAAACACAAAAGTACACTCAAAATTCAAACTTTAACACTAGAAATTAACCAAATGATTCAAACTCTTCTAAACACTTATAACCCCAAAAACCTTATGAAATCCACCAAAACAAAGAGCATGAAAGATGAGTGATCAAACCATGGCTCTTGATACCAATTGTTAGATATAGGATTCCATACAAACGTTTATACTTAAATCATAGAAGCATATGGAGTGTTTAGAGAGAGAAGGAGAGATGTTCTAGTGAGAGAAACACATATAAGGTTAGATTCCAAATGAACATCCAACCCTCTCCCTTGTGGGGAGAGGGCTATTTATACATAGTTGCACGCCCTCCTTCGGGCTGTGGATCAGGCATACAATGGGTAAAGACCCGTCCGTCCTCCACGGTGTAGCACTAGACTAAACTACGCTAATAACTAACTAACAAATAACATAATTAACGATATGTCTACGAGCTAACTTATGCTAGATTATATTTGGGGTGACCGATGCTTCACTATAGAATTTTCAATTCCTAACACATATCCAAATAGATAGTCCTAAAGAGGTATGTCAAAATGATCAAGAGTTAGGTCATCAAGATGAGGAAATAAGGAATCCTGTTTAGCATATCCAAAAAGGTAAATCTATACAGGTATGTGAAATTGACGAAGCTTTAAGTGATGACAGTGTGAGTGAAACATATAGTTATGTGAGTGATGATGATGATATTCAGAACATTCGAGTGGGAAACACAATTGTTGATGAGGCAAATACTTTTGAAGAGCCTGATGTTGCTGTTAATCTGTTCAAAGTGACTGAGACTATAGAGTTACCATATATAGGTAGTTCCATCCAGATACCAGATATTTTTTTTAAAGAAAAGTGAGTTAGATCTGTTAGATGATAATGAGTTTGCAAGTGGTTCTGAGAATGAGGATGAGTATGTAATTAGGAAGAAAAAGATGAGGGCATACAAAAAAAAAGTTAACTAAGGCAGAACAAGTAAAGGATAAAGTATAATTTTTCTGTAGTCAAAATTTTGTAACTGCAAAAGAGGTGAAAGATAAGATCAACCTGCTTTCAATATAAATTAGGAGGAAATTGCAACTCATTAAGAATGACAAACAAAGAATGTCACTAAATAACGAAATGACATAGATTTACTGTATCTCGTTTATGTTGTAAATAACTGTTTGTATTCTGACACCGACAAAACATAGTAAATGATTAAAAATTTATTTAAATTCAATAACATTGCTGATTTATGTTGTAAATTATTATACAAATTCTTTGACCAGGTGGAACGAAAAAATCCTTTCTTGTGTCGTTGTCGGAGAGGATTCATTAGAAAGGACATCTCGTACGGACGCTACTTATGGTCAACCGTATTGTGCATATCCTTTTTCGTGGTAAATAATCACACGTTTTCTTAGTTATGTAAATATGTAAATATTTTGTTTGTTAAGAATACATTTCTTATAATTTTCTTAACATGTAACAGCTAGGAATAGAAGACTATGGGTGTGGATACTTTATGTGGAAGGATGCTTTTCAAAACAAGCACTTTAGTCAAACATTTTCTTCAATGCATTGCTCAAACTGCGAAGCTAAAGATAATAAGATTGACAAGCTTGAAACATGAAACAAGATGTTATTGTCTCCAAACTAGATGCTGATGACAAGAATAAAGATGCTGGAGGCATCACTGAAATTGGCAAGGAGTCCTGAGGATCACGCATGTCAGTCGGATGCAATGCTCCATGAGCTTTTAGATGACATAAATAATCTTCATGTGTAGTAGGTGTTGTTGTTTTTAAACAATGTGTTAATGTTGTTGTTGTTTAATTGAATAATAACAATTGTTGTTGTATTTGTTTAATGTGTTAATGTTTAATGTGTTATAGTTCTTGTTGTTTAATTAAATAGATACACGTTACACGAATAAAAAATATATAACAAATAAACATTTCAAAAAATATTACACGAAAAACACATAACAAATAAACACAAAAAAAGAATAACAAAAAAAATAAGGGAAAAAATCATTAAATAGTAATGAAGTTTTATTAGTGTTCCAATTTAGTCACTCCTACTTTTTTTGGTGAAGTTTAACCACTCAAGTTTTACAAGTGTTCCATTTTTATGTAACTTTTATATTTGAGTGACCAAAACGGAACAGTTCTCAAACTTCGTTATTATTTGGTGACTTATATTTTTCTTAAGTGTGCATAAGTTGGTTGTACATCGAGTTAGTTGAGATTAGTGATTTTCAGGGGGTTGGTGGTTATTATCAAGGTACAACCAAACAATGCACTAATTTTAAACATTTACACAATAATGGAACATTTTTTAAACTTCAATGGTTTTTGTGGTTAATATAAAGTTTGAGTGACTGAATTGGAACAGTGATGAAACTTAGTTACTATTAGGCAACATTTTTCCAAAAAATAAATAAAAAAATGACAAACCCTGCATAACAAGGAGGGTCTTCTTTGTAATAATAGAGAGGGTATAAATAACTTGTACCTTTTACAAAAAGAATTTTCAGAATCAGATTTACTTTCATACGGAGTAGAATCCGACAGAAATATAGTCAACTCCTGAAGTCTGGGATTCAAACGTTGACATCAAATTGGAATTGGCAGTTTCCTTGAACAATCAAAATACTTTTCAGACTGGACTTGATCATCACTATCTCATCTTTTCTCATAAAATGGGCCAAACTTCTCACATGGGTATTCTCCGTTTTTAGTCAAATCATCTTTTATGAATACATTGCTTCATTATTATTTTTTTAATCATTGTTCTATAGTCAATTACTTGAAGATATTTTTATAGTGTTTTATTTTCTTGTATTGTATTCGGCCAAAAGTATGGTTACAACAAAAAAAAAAAAAAAAAAAGTTATGTTTTTGCTCATTAAGTCAACCCTTTGCAGCTAATTACTGATCATAAATATTAATCCTGTAAGTAATGGCTCATTAGTGATTAAAAGTTTACTTGCACAATCTACTTCTTGGACTATTGAGTTTAGCAATGTAGTTTGTCTATGAATTTTAATGTTATGTTGACTTTGTTTTCCCTGGGAAATATTAAAGTAAATGAAATGAATTATGGAGATTAAAACTTTTTCATATGTCATCAAAAAATTGGATCTCAGATTTATGTTTCTTCATCAGATATCGAAATTTGAATCTGAGATGAGTAGATGAAATTTTCATAGAATGTTTGACTTTTGAGCTGACTTCGATCCGATGTGTTTACAAATCTTTGCTTCACGGCAGTGATGATTTGAATGCTAACCTTCTATTATTTGGGGAAGTTATTGAGCTAAGATTATCCAATTGCCCGTCATCGTTACGAATATTCACCATACTTTTAACAATGGGGCTTTCAAATGTTTAACTAATAATAGTCAAAACTTTCTCAAGTGAAACAGGGAGTATGAAACCTTATTACAAATCGATTTTTGGTTAATAAAGATCAAATTTAAATAGGACTTTGTATGCAACAATTATACTTGTAAGCGAAATAACATTTGATCTGCATCCTAGGAGTCAAAGAGATGATACTTGGCAACTTCTATCAATTTTTCCGTTAATACATCAATACAAGTTACCGCATGCATGTTAATCTTTTCATCATTTCCCGCATACGCAATTTCAATCAGATTCTTCTATATTTCAGGTGATTATCAAGAAGTTGATACCACATCAATGACATGTAATTTGCTAGAATCAAAGCAAGAAGATGATATCTACACGGAGGATGGGACTTTAGACTACCTTAGCAATCCGGCTAATAAGAAAAAGACCGGAACATGGAAGGCGTGTGGCTTTATCTTAGGTGCGAATAATCTTTATTCTTTTGGAAAGAATATGTATTTCAGTATTTGTATGGATATTTATATTCAGTCACAAGTTTTATATATGCAGGCAATGAATGCTGCGAAAGGTTAGCGTATTATGGAATGGGCACCAATTTAGTAAGGTATCTTAAGTATCAGTTAAATGAGCATAGTGCAACGGCTTCCAGAAATTTCTCGATTTGGGCTGGAACTTGCTATCTAACCCCATTGATTGGAGCATTTTTGGCTGATACTTATCTTGGACGATATTGGACAATTACCACATTCTCCATCATCTATACTATTGTAAGCATCATCTAATTGGAAGTCACCTAGATGGACTTTTTTTTCACAAGAATTTACACAACAATGTACGGTATATATATAAATTGCCATATCTATACTTCTATACTACTATATAATGCATTTAAAAGCCAAACCTCATTCCAAGCCTAACTCCTAACCAAAAATTAAGATAAGGAGCTCCAATAATGAGATGACATGTGTCAATTCTTAACAAACTCCAAGCCTAACTCCTAACCACTAAAAAGTAAGATAAGTAGCTCCAATTATAAAGTGACATGTGTCACTTCTCAATTAAAAATTCATCTTTATTTTCAAATTGAAATATCTTTTTATCTATTTATTTTTTTTATAATCTAATTTCACCATATTTTCTAAAATTTTATGCTCTTTAATTCAACATCCATTTTGATATATTTTTATAAGTTTTTAGTTTTTATATTTTTAGTTGGTTTATTTTATTTTTTTGACATGTAAGAGATTGCGAGAGTATTTTTATATGCGGGAATAATGATGTAACGGGAAAGCTACGGGTAACCTAAACAAACACATACAAGTAACACATATACATTCGAAGTGTTGTGAAACGAATTCACTAAACGGGTAAGCAAACACATATAACTATACTTATCGCCGCCGCTGTGCGCGGGTATCCGACTAGTGCCCCTAAATCCCGGCAAAAGTAAGTGACAGAATTCCATTCTTGCCCAACAAATCCAAGATTTGGCAAACTACTTGAGGATTTGACCAACATTTTCGAGGATATGACCAAAATTTTGCAGGTAAGTTAGAAATCCATGAAAAAGTAGTCAAATCCAAGGAGTTTGCGACTTGTTTTTCATGGGATATAGGGCATTTGGGGTATTAAGTTTTCCTTGTGGATAAGATCAATTTGGTGATTTTACTTTATCTAAAATCATTGAACTTTCCATTCACTATCTCATTGTGGAAGTTTGATATATTGTCAATAGGGCATGGGAATGGTAACACTATCTGCATCAGTCCCTGGGCTAAAACCAACATGTTATGAAAAAGATGTTTGCAGCACAACGAATGCTCAAACTGCCCTATGTTTCACGTCACTTTACCTTGTGGCACTAGGAACTGGAGGAATTAAACCCTGTGTTTCATCTTATGGGGCAGATCAGTTTGATGATAACGATGAAGTTGAGAAAAAACAAAAGGGTTCTTTCTTTAATTGGTTTTATTTTGTCATCAACATTGGTGCACTTTTGGCAAGCACTGTTGTAGTTTGGATCCAAGACAATGTGGGTTGGGGTTGGGGGTTCGCAGTTCCTACTATTGCTATGGGGATTGCTGTTGTTTCGTTCTTTTCAGGCACTAAGTTGTACCGGAACAAGAGGCCAGGTGGCAGCCCGCTCATCCGTCTGTGTCAGGTGGTGGTTGCTTCTTTTAGAAAGAAAGAGATAAATGTGCCATCAGATAGTTCGCTCCTATATGAGACTTCACATGGTGGTTTTTCTCATTCTGGAAGCTGCAAAATCGGTCATACGTTAGATTTTGTGTAAGTCATGACCTATAAAATTTTATTAGCAATGGTCTGTTGAACGTCTTATATTAATTCGTGATCTGCATTAACTTGTTGATGTTTAGTTTTTTCGATAAGGCAGCTGTGGTTGCACCCTTGGATCGTACAGAAGGGTTAATAGACCCGTGGAAGCTTTGCTCAGTGAGTCAAGTAGAGGAACTGAAAGCGGTGTTACGGTTGCTTCCAATATGGGCCACAGGTATCATTTATACCACAGTACATTCACAATTAGGCAACCTATTTGTGTTGCAAGGGTCCACTCTCGACCCACGCATAGGCTCCTCAGGTTTCGAGATTCCACCAGCTTCACTCGTGATGTTTGACACAATTAGTGTATTATTCTGGATCCCTGTCTACGACCGTATTATCGTCCATGTAGCTCGTCGGCTCACAGGTCAGCAAAACGGGTTGACCCAACTCCAACGGATTGGGACCGGTCTCTTCATTTCCATCATTAGCATGGCTTGTGCTGGCATTCTTGAAGTCATGAGGCTCGAGATGGTGTCAAGAAATGGCTCTTACGAGCTTGAGAATGTTCCCATATCGATATTATGGCAAGTACCACAATACTTTCTTATCGGCTGTTCTGAAGTTTTTACAAGTATCGGGCAACTAGAGTTCTTTTATGACGAAGCTCCTGATTCGATGAGAAGTTTATGTGCTGCTCTCCAACTAACAATATCTGCCCTTGGGAGCTATACAAGTGCTTTGCTCGTGACAGTTGTAACGATCCTGAGCACTTGGGATGGTAGCTCGGGGTGGATCCCGGACAATCTCAAGTATGGGCACCTTGACTATTTCTTCTGGCTTTTAGTTGGTTTAAGTGTTGTGAACTTGGGAGTGTTTATCATGTTGGCGAGGCGACATACGTATAAAAGACTTGCTGCAGTTGTTTGCTGAGGTTGTTTTAAAAGATGAGAGGGAAACTATTTAACAATATAATCTAAGTGTTAAATAAACACAGAAAAAACCCAGATGGAATATTTAATACTTTGTTTCATTTATTCATTATTGTTTGTTACAACAACATTACATTCATATATATACATGTCAATCATTGTGACTAATAATAATAACCATTGTATCTTATCTATACTATTTATTTTTGGTGACTTTTAACAATTTTAGTTAGGAAAAGTTTTAATGAGTATATGTCAAAGTTTTACTTTTATATATTTTTTGTTTATTTTTTACTTTTGATAGATTTTTAAAAATTTTAGTGAGGAAAAGTTTTAGTGAGTGTATGTCAAAAAGTTTGTAGTGGCAACACAAAAACACTACCAAGTTTGTTTCATTTTATACTAGTTAGATACCCGCGCACAGCAGCGGCGATAAATATAGTAAATGAATTGCTAACCCAACTCTCCTCGCAATTCCCTACCCGCTTAGTGAATTCATTTGACAACACTCCAAATGTATATGTGTTAGTTGTATGTGTTTGTTTAGGTTTTCCGTATCTTTCCCGTGACATCATTATTCCCGCATATAAAAAGACCTTCACAATCTATTTCCCGTCAAACACTTTCCCAAAAGTAAATGATTTTGATAAATAAAGTTTGTATTGACTGAAATAAAGGTTAAAGTTATAAAAATTTGAATCAAAATAAAATAAACCTACTAAAAATGTAAAAACTAAAAACTCATAAAAATATATCAAAATGGATGTTGAATTAAAGAGCACAAAATTTTAAAAAATATGGTGAAATTAGATCATAAAAAAATTAAACGGATTAAAAGATATTTAAATTTAAAAATAAAGGTGATTAATTAGTTAGGAAGTGACATGTGTCACCCCATTATTGGAGTTCTTTATTTTAGTTTGTTAGAGCTCCTCCATTTTTGTTATTTTTTAGTTAGAGAAGTGACACATGTCACTCAATGATTGGAGCTCCTTATCTCAAGCAATTCTTTCCTTAATAAGCAAGTAAAAAAAATCTGAATTTTTAAGCCTTCTAATTTTAGAAGGCCTAAATGCATTATAAAGTAGTATAGATAACTTTAAAGCTAACTTAATTGATTAGTTAATCTGGTCATCAAAAAACACAACTCATTTTCCGTTGTAAACAAATGTGTTATTCTCTCACAATTTGAACCAAATACCATTAGAAAAAATATCTATTTTCTTGGAACAACTTAAACTATAGACGTGGAAAAGTTTTGCAAAAAAATTATTTTATTAAAAGTAGGAACCCGGCCAGTTTTTAATAAAGAAATGGATTTATTGAAATGAAGTCAATGAATTATGCACTCGGAAATTCGGAGATTAGGTCACTTTTTTTTTCTAACAAAAGTACAAAACAAAAATATACCAAAAAACGTGCATCCCACTCAACATATATACTACTTCCTACTATCTCTTATATACTTCATTCCTAGCACAACTTTGTATCATACCAAGTCGTTTTATGTCATGGCTGGCCAAAAGAAACCACCGCGGCCACCACCACCACCACCTTCATCATCTCGGTCACCGGGAGTATCCCTTCAACCTTCCTCTCCTAGAAAAAACCCTACAAAATCTAACAAAATCTTCCGTCGTGTCCGCTCAGTTTTCCGTTCGTTTCCCATCATTACTCCTGCAGCATGTAAATTTCCTGTGTCCTTACACAATAACCAACATGATAACCACCATATTCATGGTGGGACGCGAATGACTGGGACCCTTTTCGGGTATAGGAAAACACGTATCAACCTTGCTATCCAAGAAAACCCTAGGTGTTTACCCGTTCTTTTGCTAGAACTTTCGATTCCAACAGGGAAGCTTTTGCAAGAAATGGGATTGGGGCTTGTTAGGATAGCAATGGAGTGTGAGAAGCGAGGTGGTAAGACTAAGCTTGTTGATGAGCCGATATGGACTATGTATTGTAATGGTAAGAAAATGGGGTACGGTGTTAAAAGAGAACCTACAGATGATGATTTGTATGTTATGCAATTGCTTCATGCAATATCCATGGGGGCTGGAGTACTTCCAGCCTCCGGTAGTGACAGTAATAACAATAGTGATAATGATGTTATCGCTGATGATACTGCTGTTACTGTTCCATCAACATCATCAGATGGAGAATTGACATACATGCGTGCTCATTTTGAACGTGTGATTGGATCAAAGGACTCCGAGACATATTACATGATGAATCCGGATGGTAATAGTGGTCCGGAATTAAGTATATTCTTTGTGCGAGTTTGAATTGTTTTATAAGTAGATTACTCGAGTTGTAATTTCTAAATTAACTTCTCAAGTAAGAGTAGACGTGATTACACTAAATGTTTTATATTGATTAATCCTCTTTATTTCATTGTTATTTTTTAATGTGAGTAATTTATTCATCCATATTAGTAAGTTATTAGAATTGTGATAAGCTTGATGATATGCATTAACAATAATTATAAAATTAATCAAACATAAACGTGTGTACAAATAAGCCAACTTTTTCTTTTTTTTTTGGTAAAAGGTCAAAGACCCGGTAAATAGATTACTCCAAAAAACGTTTAAGTACAAAGGATATGGGTGAATCTCGTATTTCAGCCAGTTACATAGGCGGAAAGCTTACATAACAAGATAATTTCTATTCTCTATACAAGAAAATAAATCACTACTCAAAAGATAACATTAGACACCTATGAAAACAAAATTACTTCCTACCGGGCCTTTGAGCTTAATACCATACGTGTCATAATAAGCATCCAAATTCTCTGGAAGATCGTAGACCTGATCCGCATAGTCATCATAATCATCTTCACGATCATGACCACCACCAAATAGGTTCATTGACTCATCAAAGTGTTCACAACCTCCTCTTCATCACTATCGGAGTCAACAATCTCTCCCACATTAGAGAATTGGTTAACCTTCTTAGAAGAAGAAGTAGACGGAAAATTCTTTTTATTACCTGGATAATCAACCTTTTTAATAGGATTACCATCATCATCAACAAGAGTAGCTTTCCCATCAATAAGAAACTTTTCAAGCTCTCCAATTTTCTCAATAATAGGGGTAGGACCAACCTCGTTAGCTTCTGTTGAATCACTCACAAGCAGTTCTTATGATACATTACCGGTCTTAAGAGACCCAACCTCCTTTGCTTCCATTGTACTACTAGAATCCACTACATCAGTAGGAGTTCCACATTCATCAGTATCGATCATATTAAGTGCAGCAAAATGATTAGATGTAGCAATCTTCGTCCCACTCGTACTAGCCACTTCAGTGGCTTTCTTCTTTGTATTATCCACCTTCTTGGGTTCAGGAGGAGATGCTTTAATTAGGTTGATATCTAAACTTAGGACCCACACCAGGTTTAGTAAAACCTCCCTTACCTGGAATACTTAAACCAACATTCCTACCCTTATTCTTGTTATTGACAGTTTAAAAACCATCATTAACACTCTGTTTAGGCTGAGTAGGAGATGAAACAGACTTAGGACAATCAAGCAACGTATGACCAAAAAGCTTACACGTATCACACCAAGGCGGTTTCCATTCGTATTCAACCCGAATCTTTGCAATAGTAAAACCTGTCCCATCAAGTAATGGTATCTCAACAGTGATGCTCTCCCTAAGAACCTGATCCGCCTTAATGTTTGGTAGGATGGAAAGGAAAGATGAGAAAGGAAAAGGGAATGAATTACCTTGTTTGTTTCTAATAAAGAATGGAAACATGAGATCCCCATTCAATTCCCATCCCCTAATTTTGATTCCTCATAAAAAGTAAAGAAAGGGGAGAATAGAAAATTAACAAGGAGGGCCATTCTCCGTGTTTCTCCTGTGGTGAATCAAAAAGTCACAACTAGATAATGGGTATACTTACCCACCTCACGTGCACCTCACATTTCACAAATAAATATTCAAAATCTTCATATGGACTGCAAGCTCTTGATCCTATCATCCCCTAATCAACCTTTGTTTGTACAAATCGAAATCACTCAACTAAGTTAATAAATATTTTACTTTTTGTTTATTCATATACACAAGTATTATCAACAAACCATAAATGATTTAATCCACACTCGAGTTAGGGTTTATGTCAAACTTGTTTTATCAACATCTGTTGTGACCTCAAAAACCACTTTCATTTAAATATGAAAATAGGTAATCTATGTATAATCACATCAAAAACAAGGATTTAGTGTGCATAGAAACTTCATATGTATATAAATTTATTAGCCTCCATGATCAGTTGTCTTCTACATATGATCAAGATCAATTTTTATTTTATTTTTTACATCATTAGCTTCTATTTTGCAATTTGGTATAAAAAAAATCTTAAAAAACATCCATCCTCCTCAAAGCCATCATCAACCTACTGTCCTACTGTCCTACTGTCCCTTTACTCCATTTTGCATCATTAACTTCCATTTTTTATCATACTTATTGATGGATCTGGACACACACCTTGTGTCAATGATATTTTGTATAATATTATTAAGCACGCGGAATTTACTTAGTAATACTTAGAAGACGGATTGTATGATGTATTGTAAACGAACACAGATTGAACACAAAACTTAAGCTCTAATATTATTGATAAATAATACGAGTGATCTTAGCTTATCACTAGGGTTACACCTTGAAGCTGTAAGTACGTAGATAATAAACTTCGTACATAAGACAATGACCTAGGACCTCCTTTTATAGCACAAGGAGTCCTTTACAAGATAAGAATAAACCTATCAATATAGAATATACACACAATCTATTCTATACTTATCATTATACGAATACTAAACAATTATCCAATAGCAGTGGTAATAATTGTACTGGCAGTGGGAATAAGTTTCCACTGCTAGTGTTTTCTTCAGCAGTGTCAACCACAATACTATCCGTGGTAACTGTTAGTATTATTCCCAACAATCCTCCCCTAAACTTATGATTTCTCTGAAAATCAATAAGTTTCTTCAATCTGCATTATCTTCAAAGATTTGGGGAATTCAATCAAATACTTTACTTCTTCCTTAGCATCTGAATAGCTCTCGAACATTGATCTTGAAGCCTATGTAACAATGCTCTGACTTTCTCACTATCTTCATGAACTCTTATATTAGAACATAGCATCACTGTGAGAGTTCCAGCTCTGAGTAGATATTCTTTCTCAGCAAACATGAATGCATCTACTCCATTTGCTGTAGAAACATGATGAACTTCACATGAATCATAGTAAAACCATTTAGTACCAGGACATGAACATGAGAATTTCCAGAAATCATCATTAACATCTGGTTCATAGAGCCTTCTAAGATTAATCCATAACTGCATCTCATTCATATCTTTGAGACCTTGTGCATCAAACCTTTCTTGAACTAATTTCCATAATTTGTCAAGATCATCTCTGTCAAAAGCTTTGATGAGATCTTCAAATTGAATGAATGAGAAAGTTGCACCTCCTAGCCTTGTGATCTTCCATGTTGGAGCAAAATTGCTAGCAGTATAAACCTCCCAGTCAATGATAGGATGTCTGACTTGCAGTGGTTCTGGATAAAAATCTTCTTCTTTAATCACAATCATTCCAGTTAGTTGTTCATCAGTGAATTTTTCAGTAGAAACTTCTTGTTCTTCAATAATCTTTGTTTTCTTAACAGTTTGAGAATCACTTTCTTTGGCCTTTCTCTTCAATCCAGGAAACCTTCTTACTTCTTCTTCAGAACCCATTGAAACAAAATATTTATCTTGTCTTTGAACTCTGTAGTAGATACCTTCAACTTGATTATCAGGCATTCCTTTAAATTGATGCTTTTTCCAACCACCAACATTGCAACAGTAAGTCTTCATGTATGAGATAATTTGTGCCTTGGTTGGTTGCCTTGGTTTCTTTTGACCCTTTCTGACTGTACTAACCACATCTTCAAGTGCTTGCTTATTCTTCATTTGGATAAAATCCTTCAATTGAGCAGTTCTTTGATCTTCAGTTAAGGACATATCAACAAGTAGGTCAATTTCCTTCTTCTTGACTTCTGGATTGTTAGCAATCAAGAACTCAATATCTTCTTCAGTAGGCACATAGCTGAACTCTGGAGTCTTCTCTCTGAATATTGTAGGTTGAACAATGGAAAGAGAATCTTGATCTTCCATTCTATCCAATCTTTTAGCCTCCATAAAGCTTACAACTTCCAATTCTTCAAGCTTTTTCTTTTCAGCAACTTGTTCTTCAGTAATCTTCCTTGCAACTTCTTTATCAAGAGCAATCTGAACATGTTCTTTCTGTGAAATCTTTCTTCTTGTTTGCTCCTTGCTTTGCATAACAGCTTTACCTTTATCTTTCTCCTGTTTATCAATTTCTTCACTTGCAGTGACAACATTATGTTCATCAGTGGTAATATTTAGCTCTGCAGTGAAAATTGGATCAGTGGTAAAATCTGTTGCAGTACTGAAAATATCTTGCTCTAGTTGCTCTTCTTGAGTATCAGCTTCCTCTGCACCTTTACTAGAAACACCTTCATCTTCAAAATCAATTTTCCTCCCCTGAGTTTCAGCATCTGTTTTCCTCCCCTGTTTGGGAGAATTTCCCAAATCTTGATCAAAATCAGCTGAATCACCATTATTAGGTGAGGATGAAGATGAGATCACCAACTTTGCAGTTTTCCTTTGCATTTTCAACCCCTGCAATTCTTCCTTCAAGGTATGAATCTCCTCTTTTAAGTATTGAATATCCTTGGCATGCTGCTTCTTGACACGTGTCAGGTCCTTCTGTAGAGATTCAACCTGCTTGGCTAATTTGGTACACAAAACCATCAATTCCAATTGTTGCCCACTGCCCTCATCACTTCCAACTGTATGACCTGTTGGGAGAGGTGAATCCTGGGGCAAAGGCTCAGAGTCCTCCCTAGTTGGACTAAGTTGAAGTCTAGAACCACCACTGCTTGTTCCTAGACCAAAAGGTTCATAAACATGTTGTGTTGTCATGAAAGAAGGTGGCTTTTTGCTCCTCCTCTCATAGGTGTGAGAAACAGGTGGAGTATAATCAATGTTTGGAACAGAGATTATGGGTGTGATTTGTTCAGTTGTAATCTTTGCAAGCATTTGAGGAAAGAGATGTGTAAAAATCATGTTGCCATCTTTGTTCATGTTTTGAAAAACTTTAGGCTTGAGACAACTGATTTTATAAACATTAGTATGAGGTTGCAGTTGAAACTCATTTAGCACTGCTTGCACAAACCTTGGATACATTAAAAAATTTGTTGAACTCTTTACATTTCCAGTCATACTTGTAAAAATATATTTTGACCAGTTAAAAATCTTATCAGTGGCTAGACAAACCAAAGGGTAAGCCATGGTTGAACTAAATTGCTCATAAGATGTTTTCTTTGGACTGAGACAATGTAAAAGAGTATGTATCAAAAATCTCCATTGTGGACAAAACCCACTCTTTATGAAAGTAGCATTTTTATCAGTGGTATCAAACCCCATGGATGATAAATTTTCATGTATTTCTGGCATAGGTAATGTGATGATACCATTGAGATCATCCAATTGGAGAACTCTCCTCAAGGATGCCTCAGTAACATCAATAGTTACCCCATCCACAGTGGCTCTTAGAGCATCCACTGTTTCATGTGTATCTCTATTCTCAAGTGTTATGGACTGAGCAGAAGTCCAAAACTGTTTGATTTGAGAGATATAGATTGTGGGTTTTAAAAGCAAAGCATACCTTATATGGGTAGTATTGAGAAAGTCCACAATCTAATGAAAAACAGGGTCACTCTTCTCGTTTGACTTTTGTAGGTAGGCCACTTGGTTGTGCTCATCTGCAAATTTTAATGGTGTCATAGAAACTTTTGATGAAAAACGATATTATGTCAGTAATAATTGAAGGAATAACTAGCCAATTGAGATAAAAGATATATAGAGGTAGGGTTTAAGTTTGTAGCGCAAGAAAGATTATCTATGAAAAGTATTTATCTTTAGAGGATAAATATCAAATAGGAAAGTAGATAATTTTCTAGAAGTTACCCTATATATATGGAAAGCAATTTTTTTTACAACGGCAAGTAAAAATTTTGTTACTGACACAACAGTTGTAACGGCTAGAACAACAGTGGTAACATAACACTGTCAGTGGAAACTGTGAACTAGCAGTGGTAATTTTTTCACAAAAATTTCAAAGAGCAGTGGTAAAGAAAAACATATGAAAACTAGACTGCTCTTATCATAGTTTTTAGCAAACTACCAGCTATCAACGGATTTGATATGTCTTTACCATGAGTCGTTTGCTATGGACTAGCCAACTCTTAATCATAAAGAATATGGTGAGTTGATAACCATATAGTTTTTGGTAAACTATCAACCATAAACGGATTTGTCAAGTCTTTACCAGTAGCCGTTTGCTCTGGACTAGTTGATTCTTATGTGGATTAGACATGGTGAATCAATAACCATTTGTTGTGTATCTCAGTTATACACCTTTTAAGATCAACTCCCACCTAATCTTGGTTATGTATCAGTATGTGATAGGAATAACCAGCTTGTTATTAACCAAAGTTACTTTTAACCAAACCATTACCCAAGAAAATTTTCTTCCAAAGTCAACCCGATAATATCTATATTTACTCCTTAACCTACCAAAATAGGAAAAAGTAAATATACTCATTAATTAACCCTTTCAACCGACTTTGTCTATATAAGGAGGCTTGGCTTATTGTAATCTTCATCAAAGCACATTCAAACACACAAAATCCCTAAAAATAATCATGAGCAATCCTTCCAACACCATTGACATCTCCTTTGATTCAGAAGAAGAGTATGTGATCGAGTCAGAGTCTTCCTCAGAGGCATCAGGATGGGCTGGATACTTTCCATCATGGGCTGGAAGCACTTCATCCAAGAAGTACACTAAAGAGACTGCCAAGCGTGTACCTGCTGCAAAACCTGTACCATCTCTTGAGTTTTACTCCAGTTCATCAGATGATGATGAGACAAATGATGAGACCTATTCCATGGCCAAAGAATTGCCAAGAGCTCTTTCAAAAGCACTGGAAACAGCTATCTCCAATATGAAGCAGATATCCATCCCTAAGAAGTCTGCAATGCTACCAAAGCCTCCTCCACAAGTTCTTGGTCTTCCTTGTCCAAGAATGCAATCCACCTTTGAGAACAAAAGGAAGAGAGCACAGAAAAACAAGCATGACTATGTGGGCAAAGGCAAGAAGCCAATGGAGTAGCTGGTGTAGGGTGTAGGAATGTAGGAAGTTATCTTTTGTATTTTGATTGTAGTTGTTGACTCTCTCTCTTGGATGTAATGACTCTTTTATATGAATGAAATATCTCTGTTTTCCTTTTTCCCGTTTGAGGATAACTTATTTCCACTGCTTGCATTATAGTTTCCACTGTTAGGCTTATTTTCTGTATAATAGTGAGTGGACAAACATAAATTCAAGCATTGAACAACCACATCTTGATTTAGACAAATACTCCTTCAATCCAACATATCATACACAGAAACCAAATACTGAAAGCATTGTTGAGATTAGCAGTGTTTAGATAAATTAACTAGAAGTAGATGCAACAATTTTGCATTCGGTGGTTAGACCACACAGCCAACAACTCCACTCCAAGTTATTAATCCGGCCACCAAAGTCAAAGACTTCATTTATTTCTCAACCACTTAAATCTTCCCCTCATTAACTTACTGAATCCAACTTAAACTTGTATTAAAGAACCAAGCACCCACAACCTTCTATCACACCAACACTTCTCTCACCTAAAATCTGTCAATAGCAACTTTACCAAAAATTACCATGAGCAACTCAAACCCAATCAACATCTCTTCTGACAGTTCAATTTCAGACAGCTTTTGGGATGATGAGGTGTGGCATTATGTGCTCAACAATCCAGGTAAGAAGAAGAAAGAGGTGTTTGAAGCAGTTTCATCAAGAAAAAGAACTCATGCAGATGCTTATTCAAACCCTGTTGCAGTTGGTCCTTCTTCAACTCATCCAATACCACAAGAAGCTGTCATCATTGAAGATAGCTCATACTCCAATGCAAGCTACATTTCCCCATGTACAAGCACAAATAATGATACTGATTCAAGGGTCTTGGATGTGCCTCCCCTTGCAAGAATGCTTCCATCAGGAGAACTCCAGATGCCTCCTTTTCCACCACTATTGACAGCACCACCACCAGAGGGACCTTCATCATCCTCCCCACCTGTTATAAAAGTGGTGATGGGACTAGCAAGCCCTAGGGTGTATAACTGGATAGATATGCATAATGCACCTAAGGTGATGCCAACATGGGCCATTCCAAAGAAGCCATAGTGGTTGGATGTAGTATGGTTGGGGTAGGTTTTGAAGCTTTTGTTTGGAGAAGGATGTTGTTAGTTGTTTTCAGATGATGTAATGATGCTTGTAGTCTGTATTCCATGGATGTATCTACTGCACTCAGTGTGCAGTTTTTGTGAAATATTAATAATGATCCATGTTTCTCTTTAACATTAGAGTCCTTGCATCATACATGTTGTTCCATAAACATTACACATAACACCACTTCCAAAGCTGACATACTGTCCATCATAATGTTCAAAATTCGAAAGATAGGACTTGTTGCCAGTCATGTGCCTTGAACACCCACTATTTGTATATCATTGATATGATCTTTTTGTCCTTGGATGTTCCTGCACATAAGAGTAAAGAGTTAGTTTCTTTTGGGGACCCAAGCCATGATTGACTTGGACCTGCCTCGTGTATCAATATAGTTAAATCTATCAAAGGTCATTGATACACCATTGGGATTAGTTGTAGAGGTAGTTCCTTTAGGTTTCCATTCCCAACGTGCTGAGGCCTTCACAGCATTGCCCATGTCCCCCCTTTTCTTGTTTACAACCCTTGCAGTGGAAACTTTTAAATGAACAGTGGAAACTGCTGGTTTAGTTTTAGGTACCCACTGTTGGTTATAATTAACCTTTTTAGCTTGAAAAGTTCCTTTCCCTGTTTGTGCAAATTTTGTAAAAGTTGTTTTGGACTTTGCACTTTTAACATGTGACTTAGGGTGAGCAGTGTTAACAGTTTTTGCAGTGGCAAAAGTTTTGAGTCCACTTCTTAGTTGAACTGCTCTTGGGACTATTTTGCAATGAGAATTAGGGTGTACATTATTTTGAAACCTGTTAGACTCCACCCTTTTATTCCCATGGACTTCCCTTCTCCCAAAATGATAGTCACATTTAGCATGCAAATGATAAAAACTACCACAGATATAGCATGCCTTATTGTACATCACAAAGTCACTACCTAGTTGTTGAGATTTAATATGATTCCAACTCCTCTGGTTACCCCTAGGAGTTGTAGGCTTGTTCCTATACATCTCAGCATACCTTACAGTTGGTCTAGGTTGATTAACTGGTTTCCTAGGTTCCTCTGTAACAGTATTAACAACTTTTGGGATAGAAGTCTCTACATTCTTTTTAACATTCTCGTCTACAATAGATGAGTCACTAGCACTCTCAAAAACATCATTATCATGCTTAACCTCTTCCTCACCTTTCACCATAGTGTCCTTTAAAGGACCATATTTACGTTTAAGATCCTAAAACTCTTTTAAGTCTGTATGAGCTAAATCTATACCTGGAGGTGAATGAACACCCCTTAGAGGTGGAGGCACTATATGGTAACCCATACCAGACTTAACTTTACTATGAATTTGAGCATTCCAGATTTTATCAATTGACTTAGACTGATAATAACAGGTGTCTACAGTTAAATTGACATTCTCATTTATCTTTTTAAGTTTTCAAGCTCTTTTTGGTATGCTTCATTCACAGCTGTTGCATGTTCTACCTCTCTTCTAAGAAGAATCATATCATCATTATATTTTGTCTCATTTTCTCTATAGTGATCTATTTGTTTCTCTAATACTGCTATAGCTCTCCTAAGATTTGACACAGTATAATTAGCAGTATACAACTCTTGTCTTTCATTAGAATATAAATCATTAGGCCTTTCAACTTCTCTAGCAGCCCTACATGTTTTAGAACAACTTTCAAAGTTTTGTACCTCAGAGTTAGAGAAAGCCATGAGAGCAAATTCAGTAGAAATAAGAGCAGAATCTGAATGTTCTTCTTCTTGATCATCAGCCATGAAACTCCAATCATAGCTCACACCATCAATAGCCAACATTGCCTTTGGTTCTTCCACAGTTGGTTCCTTCTTTTGCTTGTACCAAGTAGACATGGTGTCTTTGATCTTTGGTCTTCTACATTCTCTAGCAAAGTGTCCCAACTTGTGGCAGTTAAAACACTTCACTTTTTTCTTATCAAAGCCTGCAGTTTCACCACCATTGATGTGAATAGGCTTGCCAGTCTTTTTGTAGAATTTCCTAGCTCTCATGCTAAGCAGAGCTATTTGCCATTTTATGTCCATCTCCTCCAAGTCATCTTCATCAATTTTCTCTATGTCTTCATGAGTTAAAATAGAGCCATTGACTTGAGTGGAGATAAAAGCATAAAAGGTAGGATCTCCAATACTAGCAACCTTCTTCTTTGAACCTGCAGTGGTAACACTAACATTACCAGTGGAAACTGTAGAACCAACAGTGGCAATATCATCATCACTGTCATCTTCAGAATCATCACTGTCAACAGAGGTTGACATCAAAGCCAAGCTGCTTGAGCTTGTACTGAGTTTCCCAGCCTTCTTAAACATTTGCTCAATAAGTTTGAAGTTGTTGTAAAGATCATTGAGTTTCATTGTTTCAATGTCTGATTTTTTTTCCCAGACAGTAACATTAGTTTGAAACTCTGAAGGCAAACTTCTTAGAAACTTCAAATTGAGGTCTTCCTTTTCTACCTCAATGCCAAACACAGTCAGTTGTGTAACAATCTTCTGAAGTTTGGTGAAGATGCTATCAAGTGAGTCATTGCTTGAAGCAGAGAAGTTTTCATAACTTTGCTTCAACAATGTCTTTTGTGTCTTCTTTGTAGCATCATTACCACCAAACACTGAGCAAATCTCTTCAAACAGTTCTTTAGCAGTTGTGAACTTGCTAAATGCAATGATCTGGTCTCTAGGAAGAGTCATCAACAACAAACTTCTAGCCTTAATATCATTCTTCCTTAGTGCTTTTTCAGTACTAAATTCAGGCACAGAAACGTTCACAACATCTGTGTCACCAACCTTCTGAGTACTAGTCACAGGTTTGAAAGAATCACCAGTTTGAATGATCTCCCATAGAGCATAGTCCTGAATGAGGAAGTATTGCTCAATCAGTATCCTCCACATCTCAAACTCATTAAGTTTGAGTTTAGGTAGCCTTGGTGTAGAAGAGTTGGACTGGTTGTTTTCCATCTCCATTGAATTGAGTGGGTAGGTTAAGCTTATTCCTTGGATCTTATAAAACAAAATATCAGAACCTTCGCTCTGATACCACTTGATGGATCTGGACACACACCTTGTGTCAATGATATTTTGTATAATATTATTAAGCACGCAGAATTTACTTAGTAATACTTAGAAGACGGATTGTATGATGTATTGTAAACGAACATAGATTGAACACAAAACTTAAGCTCCAATATTATTGATAAATAATACGAGTGATCTTAGCTTATCACTAGGGTTACACCTTGAAGCTGTAAGTACGTAGATAATAAACTTCGTACATAAGACAATGACCTAGGACCTCCTTTTATAGCACAAGGAGTCCTTTACAAGATAAGAATAAACCTATCAATATATAATATACACACAATCTATTATATACGTATCATTATACGAATACTAAACAATTATCCAATAGCAGTGGTAATAATTGTACTGGCAGTGGGAATAAGTTTCCACTGCTAGTGTTTTCTTCAGTAGTGTCAATCACAATACTATCAGTGGTAACTGTTAGTATTATTCCCAACACTTATAGATATTCCCAAGGTTTTCTTTATGCAACTTTTGCATAAAGAATTATTGCAAGTCCTAATCATGACATTGTTTGAACATGCAACCAGGATTTTCTTTATGCAACTTTTGCTTGAAGCTGTAATTTTTGGAGCATTAGTTTATAAAATGTGTGTAGTAGAAC
The DNA here is from genome assembly GCA_019973895.1 of Chrysanthemum seticuspe. Classification (NCBI taxonomy): domain Eukaryota; kingdom Viridiplantae; phylum Streptophyta; class Magnoliopsida; order Asterales; family Asteraceae; genus Chrysanthemum; species Chrysanthemum seticuspe. Next base: position 132,771,634 of record BPTQ01000007.1, read on the forward strand.
CTGTACATATGTTTTTATGTTTTTAGTTGTATAATATTTTTTTATGTGTGTCGTCTTTTGGAGCATTAGTTCATAAATTGTGTGTAGTAGAACCTGCAGCTTGTGTCTGGCCATGCATCTTACTAATAATGTCTAAAAGGTTATTGTTTAAAAGATAAAAAAACCTGCAATGATATAATTTCATGTTTATGGTTCTATGTTTTTAAAATACCATATGATCATTTTGTTTTGATAAGATAGACGTTTAAAATAAGTAAAATTCACAAATAAATATATACTATGGTGTTATAAAAGTTAAAGATGGACATTTCTTTAGTTAAGAAAAATGAGAATGTACTTGATTATATTCAGTAAACTTGTTGATTCCACGTTCATAACAAACGGAAGAATCGATTGCTGATTGCATTCCAGCACTCAATTCTCTTTTTATACCAAACAGTAGAATCTCTTCTTAATTTTCAGACTTATTCTCTTTCTCTACAATTCCATTCTTTGCTGCATTTCCATTATATTCGATTCAGTCGTACCAAACGTGCCCTAAAGGTGGAATGCTAGAGAATTTGTATATCTCCTAATACAAGAGATATAACTATCAGTGTTTATCTTTATAATTAGAGAGAAGTGTAACTCTTAAGTTTTTACATAGTGAAACACATCTTTTCTTGTCGTGGTTTTTACCTATTGGGGTTTTTCACGTTAAATCCATGTCTCATTTTTTATAGCATTTCATATTTAAGTTGTGATTTTGCTTCAATCTGGTGTCATTTTCCTTAACATAAAAGTCAAAATAGAAACAACTTTTGGTCGAAACTAAATCCGATGAATTTTAAATAAAAAGCAAAAATATGGGTGGCCTTTAAAACTCTTTTTCTTTTCTTTTTTCGGACTTAAGTGTAAATGACGTTATATCATGATTATTTAAAATTTGGCTTTTGGTAATAGGCTAATTTTAATATTTAATTTTATGGATTTTAGTGTAGAATTTTCAATTTATACAATTTTCAGTAAACTTATATGTTTAAGACGTTATGTAATTTAAACTTTTACAAAAAATAAATTATTATTATTATTATTATTATTATTATTATTATTATTATTATTATTATTATTATTATCATTAAATTGATAGTAATATTAAAAACAATGTATACGTACAGTTCATAAATATCAAGCTGAAAGACAAGTTATTGAAATATGAAAATAAATACGTGAGATATGAACTTTAACTTTTCAAATGAAACAAATGTTATTATATTGTTATAAACGCATGTATGTACGGGATTATAAGATACATATATTCACATTTATTTCAAACACATGACTCCAAAAATAGTACTCAATGCTAAATTTTCATTGGAAATAATTTAGCTTCGATCAAGTCTCTAAGATTCAGTTATATTGTTAGAAGACAAGTTAAGTATGTTCTGTTGAACTAATGTCAAACGTTGCATATAGCTAGCTAGTTCGATAATAATTGAGATGATGTGAGTTATTTTGCAAATTCTTATTTTGGTAGAAATTAAAAGACAAATCCACATTATTCATTTTATTTGATTAAAAAACAAAATTTAAAATTAAAAAAACATAAAGGACCAAAAGTGTAAGTTTTTGTATTCATTATCTTTCTTATTTGCTTGTCTTTTTTGTTAAATAACAAATACAAAAAAATGTTATTTATTTTTTTTTGAACAGCAAATAATTATCTCACTAAAAACATTTTATTGATTTTATACGATTTTGTCCGTTTTCATACGTTTTCAACGCTTTCATACGTTTCCGTCCGCTCACATACGTTTTCGTCACTTTCTCACGTTTTCGTATGTTTTCATACGTTTTCGTCCGTTTAATACGTTTTCATCCGTTTTCATAAGTTTTCCTCTGTTTTTATACGTTTTCCTCCATTTATATACATTTTCGGCCGCTTTCATATGTTTTTGTCCATTTTCAGACGTTTTCGTCTGTTTTTATACGTTTTCCTCCATTTATATACATTTTCGGCCGTTTTCATACATTTTTTTCGTTTTCAGGCGTTTTCCTCTGTTTACATACGTTTCGCCCGTTTTCATACGTTATTGGCTGTTTTCGTTCGTTTTCATACGCTTCCGTCCGATTTTATACGTTTTCGTCCACTTTTATACGTTTAGGATGTTTTCGTCCGTTTTCATAAGTTTTCGTCTGTTTTTATACGTTTTTGACTGTTTCCAGATGTTTTCATACGTTTTCGGCCGTATTCATACGTTTTATACGCTTTTTGTCCGTTGTTTTCAGATGTTTTCATACGCTATTGTCCGTTTTGATACGTTTTTATACGTTTTCGTCCGTTTTCATACATTTTCATTCTTTTTCACACGTTTTGGTCTGTTTTCATTAATTTTTGTCCGTTTTCATATGTTTTCATCCGTTTTTATGTTTTCATACTTTTTGTAATACTCTTATATTTTTATATGTCTGTTTTCATATGTGTTTTCTCATATTTTATATTTTTCAAGTACAAGATGGTTTTTGTTTATAAAATATCACAAGTGATATTAGACATTAATTATATTTATGAAATATCATAAGTGATATTAGATATTAATTGTTTTACACAATGATGCAAACTTATATACTTTTGAGTTACTTGAATATATATAACCAAACATGAATGATGTCTAGTTTTTTGTCATTTTATTTCTTTATCACCTATGATATTAATCATATGTAGGACAACAAAACTAGTGTCACATTATATTGCTTTATCACATGAAATATTACTCATATGTCGAATAACAAAATTAGTGTCACATTATATTGCTTTATCACATGAGTTATTACTCTTAAGTAACTAAGAACGATAAATTAAATACTTTTCTTCTTTCTTACAGTGTTATATAACAAGAGGTAAATAAGTATCACTTACAAATATCAAAATGAATAAAAGCATGGTTGATGTCTAATATCACTTGTGATATTTCATAAATAAAACCATCTTTTTAATATATAAAAAATATACAGAGCAATGAACTATCTCAGGTGATATTAAAGGTTAAAAAGCATACTTGTTTGTTTATGAAATATCACAAATGATATTAGACATTAACTATTTTTATAAGAAATATCACAAGTGATATTAGACATGTCATATAATACATTTTAACTAATAAGCATTGTAAATTATCAGCAACTTAAAATATCACAACTGATACAACTTTAATATATATAGCAATCACATAAACAAAACACATCAATCTGATACAGTTCAAAGCAAAATTAAACTAAACAACTTAACTACTAAACAAAATTACACCATCATAAAATCAAAATATCATAGGTGTCAATTTGAGACCAATTATTTAAACTTAGTTTTAGTTGGTCGAAAGTTTTATTTTTGGTTTATACGTTTTATACGTGTTTATCCGTTTTTATACTTTTGTATATTTTCAATTTTTTTCTAAGTTTTCCTAGTTTTTTGTACGAAAACGTTTGAAGACGGATGAAAACGTATGAAAACGGACAAAAAGTACGAAAACGTATGCAAACGGATGAAAACGTGTGAAAACGAATGAAAATGTATGAAAACGGACGAAAACGTATAAAAACGGACGAAAATGTATGAAAACGGATGAAAACGTATAAAAACGGAGGAAAAAGTTCAAAAATGGGTGAAAACATACAAAAACGTATGCAAACGTATGAAAACAGGTGAAAACGTATGAAAACAGACGAGAACGTAATAAAATGGACGAAAACGTTTGAAAACAGACAAAAACGTGTGAAAGCGGACGCAAACGTATATAAACGGCCAAAAAAAATATGAAAACGGGCAAAAACGTATAAAACAGTATGAAAACGGCCGTAAACGTATAAAAACGGACGAAAATGTTTGAAAACGAACAAAAACCTATGAAAGCGGACGAAAACATATGAAATCGTATGAAAGCGGACGAAAAAGTCTGAACATATGAAAACGGACGAAAACGTATAAAAACGTCTAAAGCGATCGAAAGCGTATGAAAACGGATGTAACGTATAAAATCAGAAAAAAACGTATAAAATAAGAAAATGTTTTTATTGTAAGATAGTTATTTGCAGTTAAAAAAAAGAAAGAAAAATTGAACAAATTTAATTTTAAATTAATCTCTCAATTAGATCAAAATAAATATAATGTAAGGATTGTATGTAGCAAAATAAAAATATGCAAATGAAATTTTCTCAAATTGAGATATGAGTTAATCAGGGTGAGAAAGAAAATATGTTCGTAGTTAGCAAAAAGTAAATCATAAATTAAATAAAAAGTCATAATAATTAGGTAGCTAGACAGTTTCAAATCCAGATAATACTGGATGAAGTTTGGTCAAGGGTAGCTTTGATTTTTGCTTCAATTAAACCACTCTTAATTTGTTGGACCAACATCTATCTGGTCATCCAATCTCAGCAACTCTTTTAGCACCATATCTTCATAAGTCATTTCAACTATAGTTTAACAATGACTAAACAAAGACATGATTTTTAATAAAATAAAATAAAAATATATTAGGAAATCCCAAAGTTACTCAAACTACTAAAAAAGAAGGGAGAAACAACATGAACAGATAAGTTGCTTTAAGTATACCTAAGTATTTACGGCCTTCTTGATTAATTAATTGTTTTATTTAAAAGATTGGATTAGCGTACGATTTTCTAATGATCGATTGTTCATAAAAGTTTTAAAGATGACAAAGAAAATCTTGATATATATTAACTCGATCATTCTCGAGTCACGTCGCCCGGCGGTTTTTAGTCGTGCTTAGTAATTTGATTGAGCCAACTTAAAAGAATTATTCAACTTTTCTCCCGCATTTTCTACTTATATATACTAGGGTTCATAGTGTCGAAATTGCACTGAACCGGACTTGAGATATACGAGCACAACTAGTTTTACATGTAATATTGTCACAAAAAATTTGAACCGATCAATCTAAACTGACTGAACTATGTTTTACGACTGGTTTGGTCATAAAAAATCGTCACTTCAAGTTAGAAGTTTTGGATATATAACGAACGTCAAGTATGGTGTCAGACCGACTAGAGAGGACCTAAAACCGCATTTCTAAAACATCTTAGAACCAAGAAATGAATAATAGGTCAACAATAGGTCTAAAGAAATCTTGGACCAAAATAAAATGTACTATATAGTTTGATTTTCACACTTCTAGTATGTTTCGCAACGATTACTACTTGCCAACAATACACTTTTAGAACAATTTAAAACACGTACTCCTAAATAACGTGAAAATATTATCGTGTCGAATATGCAAACTTAGTTGAAAGTTGATACATAACAACTTTGTGTTTGTGTAGATTCCAAGGAAGATGTTAACTGAAGCTAAACCAAATTATTATATTTTGTTACATAAAAATAAAGACCACATGCATTATTGGTCTACCATCTCTCCTAAGTATCCACCTACTATCTTAAAAACGACATGTCAGCAAATACTCCCCCTTTCCTTTATAAGGATTGTTTTGTATTGCTACAACATAATAACACTCGACATTCGCTATTAAGTGGAGAAGAAAATAATGGCGGTAACATGGTTGCGAGTGGTGGCTGTGATGGTGGCATTGGTGGCTTGTTCATTTCCTTCAACTGTCGAGTGTCGTGTTCGTAATTACAAGTTCAATGTAAGTATTAGATACTTGTTGAGATTAGCCCTGTAAATAATAATTCTTATATACTCTATGTCTTTTATTCTTAAGATCGAGTACATGGCACTCTTCAATAATATCAATAACAACTTCTTTTTTTGACATGCAGGTGGTGATGACAAATACCACAAAACTATGTAATAGTAAGCCAATTGTATCGGTTAACGGTCGTTTCCCAGGCCCTACTATTGTTGCTAGGGAGGACGACACAGTAACAATCAAAGTGGTCAACCATGTTAAATATAATGTTAGCATTCATTGGTTAGTATTCCAACTGATAATCTTGTTATTGATCATGTTAAGAATGAATTAACTACATGAGTTTTCTTATATAAGTTTAACAACATTGAGTTGACATGCATCTCTATTTTTAGGCATGGAGTACGACAGCTGAGAACAGGATGGGCTGATGGTCCTGCATACATAACACAGTGCCCGATTCAACCTGGAGGCACCTATGTATACAAGTTCACGCTCACGGGGCAAAGAGGTACACTTTGGTGGCATGCACATGTCTTATGGCTAAGGTCTACGGTCCATGGTGCCCTTGTCATCTTGCCTAAGCTTGGCGTCCCCTACCCTTTCCCAAAACCCGACAAGGAAACTGTGGTTGTCCTAGGTAATGTTTAATTTTATTTTGTTCTATTATTAGAGGATAATGAATCTTGATTTTGGAAATTCAATGAATAAAAGATAGTTTCTGAATGAAAAAATGCTAAAAACTTTTTGTTCTGGCCTGATGGTATAAAATTGCAGGAGAATGGTGGAAATCTGATACGGAAGCTGTGATTAACGAAGCACAGAAATCTGGGCAAGCCCCAAATGTTTCAGATGCTCACACCATCAATGGAAATCCTGGGCCGACCCCGAATTGCATAGACAATGGTTAATATTTTACTACTATATTAGTTTGTTTTATTTTATTTGATTCTTGAGTACTTAATGTCTTACAAGTTGAAATTTTTTAATCTAGGTGGTTTCAAGTTACCCGTGGATCAAGGGAAGACATACATGTTAAGGATCGTCAACGCTGCACTCAATGAAGAACTTTTCTTCAGGATTGCAAACCATAAATTCACGGTAGTTGAGGTTGATGCCGTTTATGTTAAACCTTTCACAACGGACACCATTGTTATAGCACCAGGCCAAACCACAAACGCGCTTGTTAGCGCCACCCAAAAAGCTGGCAAGTACCTAGTTGCGGTCTCCACTTTCATGGATGCACCTATTGCAATTGACAATTTCACAGCCACTGCGGCTCTTCGTTATTCTGGTGTTCTCACTTCAACCGCCATGAAACTCGTTGCTCCTCCACCTCAAAACTCAACCCCCATTGCCAACAGTTTCATAAACTCCCTTAAAAGCTTAAACTCAGAAACATACCCCGCCAAGGTCCCATTAACCATTGACCATTCATTATTTTTCACCATTGGGTTGGGAATCAATCCTTGCTCAACTTGTGTCAGTGGTAGTAGGGTAGTAGCCGACATTAATAACATCACATTTGTTATGCCAACAACAGCCCTTCTCCAAGCACATTACTTTAACATAAGTGGGGTGTTCACAGACGACTTCCCTGGTAAACCATTAATGCCTTACAATTATACAGGCACACAACCAAAAAACTTTGCCACAAATACTGGTACGAAGTTATATCGGCTTGCTTATAACGCTACTGTGCAACTAGTTTTGCAAGATACCGGGATGCTCACCCCAGAAAGTCATCCGGTCCATTTACATGGATTTAACTTTTTCGTTGTGGGAAGGGGTATAGGAAACTTTAATCCAAATAAAGATCCTAAAAACTTCAATCTAGTCGACCCTGTCGAAAGAAATACTGTTGGCGTTCCAGCAGGAGGTTGGACTGCTATCAGATTCAGAGCTGATAATCCAGGTAACAACTCTTGATGTTTTTTATCTTTTAAAGTACTTTATAAAACTCTTAATCATCTAATCTTACGATTGATTTTTCTATCAGGTGTATGGTTCATGCATTGTCATCTTGAAGTACACACAACCTGGGGACTAAAAATGGCCTTTGTTGTGGACAATGGAAAAGGCCCAAATGAGTCTGTGATCCCACCTCCAAGTGATCTCCCCAAGTGTTGAGTTCATATTATAAGATCCTAGAAATTGGAGTTCTTTTAGGCAGCCCACTTTGGGTCGCTTACAGTTGAATAATACCCTAAAAAAAATTATTTTTTTATTTTCCTTTTCAAAGCATATATATGGATTGATTTGTGGTTGTAATTATTGATAAATATGAAAGTGTAGATCAAGAGAGTCTTTGGATATACTGATGCAAGTAAGAAATATCAATAAATACTTGATTTTTGGTGCCTTTTGATCCTTTATCTATATTTGGTCAACAGTTTTATACTTGAGTAAAATAAAAAGAGTATCCATTTGTTCTCCTTACCTCAATATAACCTTGAAACAAAAGATGTTTTACAAGTACATGCAGCAGAAAATACTTAAACCATAACAAGTTAAAAGAGCATAACTAATAAAAAGAATATAAACGATCCAAAATTCTACCAAATAAACATTCCCTCCAAAAATGAAGTCTTAGTAATAAACATATTCCGGCAAATATCAAGATAGTTGAACAAAAGATAACATGAAGAATAGACTTCAATTCTAAGATGTATGTCATAAACATCAAGGCTTGTCCCGGGATAGATTACGTTCATCGTCAAAATATCTTTTCCAAAACCAATGTTTCTTCCAAGCCTTGTCGTTCATTTCGTCAATTGGAATACCTTTAGTTTCAGGTAGAAATGCGATGGCATAAATAAGCATTATTACAATCCACCCACAAAAGAAAAAGAAGATCAAGGCTCGCATATGGCAAAGCATTGTGAGAAAAGCTTGAGCAATTACAAAGGTGAATATCATATTCATGCTAACCGCGACGAAAAACCCTGCTGTTCTGGTCTCTAGTGGGAATATTTCACTCGGAATCAACCACCCTAATGGCCCCCATGACCATGCGAATCCCGACACGAAGAAGCATATCAAGAATAGCACAATATATGAGTATTTCTTTGGTAACGCATTTGTAGATTTCAAAAATGCAGCAAGCAATCCTCCCGTAACCGCCTGTATTCAGATTTGAAAAACACACAAGTAAATAAAGATCTCGTGAAAAGTACACAGAATACAAACACTAAAACAAAGCAATCAAAGATTACACATTTTTTATGTTTAAAATACGTACTTTACATACACTTAAAAGTGTAACAGATTTATATAAGAAATTTGAAGATATATGTTGGGGCGAGACTGAGTTTGTTTCACTTCTAAGATCTAGATTTGCTGATAAAAAATGTCCAACAAAAAAATAGTACTACTTTACATGTTTATGTTGAACTCTATTACCTGAGCACAAAGCATTTGGATGGCAGCTTCAATAAGCAAGAACCTTCTTCCAACTCTATCAACACTGAAAACTGCAACCAACGTAGCTAATGTATTAACGCTCCCCGTTACAACGGCTGAAAGAAGAGAAGCATCGCTATGGAACCCCATTGTCTGAAACAAAACTGGTGCATAAAACATGATCACATTAATGCCCGTAAACTGCTGGAAAACTTGAAGGAGTGCCGAGGTAATAAGTTGAGGTCTGCTTTTTCGTGCCATGAGGTTTTTGAAGGGGTGCTTAATCTGTTTACATAACTCAGTGGTGCGTACAATTTCATCATACTCTTTTTGCACATCTTGGACCCCTCTGATCTTTCTAAGAGTGGCTAATCCTTTTTCTGGATGGCCACGCTCGATTAGGCTTGCAGGAGTCTCAACGATTGCTAGGGACCCGATGGCTAGAAATAGGGCTGGGATGGCTGCACCACCTAAGGAAATCCTCCATCCATATCGGTGTGACGAGGTGAAATAGTTAACGATGTTCGCAAATAAGATACCAACTGTGACTAGCAACTGGAAACAGACATTCAAGCCCCCTCGGTACCTCGATGGAGCAATCTCTGATATGAATAGTGGCACGGCCTGCATTTAATAAAAGATATATTGCTTAGTTATATATGCTGGTTATGCTTATGAATAGTCCAATTGTTACTAAGGAACTATTGGTTTAATTAATTGTATCAGTATTCTACTTTCACTTGATACGAATTGGTGCCATGAAAAATTAAAGCATGAAAATTAATAGTGTAGTCATAGAAAAAAATAGAAGCAGAACAATAACATAGTCTAATCAACTCTGAAGATGTCTAGGTGTTTATGCTACATAATTAAGGAACATTGACACCATATATAAGAACATTAGATCAAAGAGACTTCTATATAGTATATATTGATTAATTTGTAACTATTTTAGTAAGTTGGATTCTTGAACTCTTATCAAAATGTACAATATCCAACATGAATTGCATTACAATATCCTCTTGGAGGGTGTCTGGAATTTTCTCATTCAAGTGTTTATTTAAGGGGGTGTTTGGGTAAAAATCACGTTTGTATAAATGATGTTTGCAAAACCACGTTTTCAAAAAGTAAGTCTCTACCTCCAATTTCAAAACCACGTTTTGAAGGCAAATTCAATAATAATCACGTTTGCAACCAAACACCAAAACTTGATTATTCACGTTTTGAAAACGTGATAATCAAATAATCACGTTTTCAAAGAGTTGCCAAACACCCCCTAAGTAGGTTTGAGTATTTGAGTATAAGTACACTTTAAAGTAGGGGTAATGGTTAAAAAAAGTACTAAACTTGCCACCCTTCCTTCTTCAAGGTAGCGAACAAAAATTTTTATTTTTGAGGGTATTATACTTTCAAATTCATCCTGTTCAGAGTATTTTGCTAAACAGTTGGACATTTTTGCCCCTATTACCCACAAGAGCAAATGATGGCAAGTATGATACTTTTTTTTTTATCATTTGCCCTAGTTTTTTATTTTGTTAAATTTTGGATATGTATTAAGATAAATTATTTAATGATTTATAATTGTGTTAAATCTATGATAAAAATGTTTTGTTTTAAGTTTACACTATTTACTTATTAAGATAATTTAGTTCCACCAGCCACTTCCATTTGCAAATGACATGTACTTCTCAATTGAAAAATGGAATTTAAAGAATAAATAATGTACTAGCCGTACGAAAAACGTGTTTTGGCTAAGAAAACGGAATAAGAATTAACAAGGGTAACATATTTGTGATAGGGAAACGAATGTATTTTGGCCAGAATTTGATCGGCGACGATCAAACTCAATAGGTTTATGGGTTAAGATGCCGGAATTGACTGCTTTGATACCAGTTGATATACTCTTACAGGAATCAACGAGATTCAAATAAGAGTATAACTAACCAAAAACACAAACAATAAGAATTGAGCTCAAGAATTAGTTAATGGGATTTGTTATGGCTTACTGACTTGTAGAAGTTTATTACAAGAGAGAATTACAAAATCAAAACCACTTACAAATGTGAAATGAATTGTGTTATATACAAATGAAATGATGAAATGGCTGTAACGGCTTTTCCCACCTAAATGGTAAGGGTTAAAACTGCTTATTTGAACCCCACACGTGTCATGCACGCGTATACTTATTTAAACTCATATCATGTTGACTCGAGACAAAACCAAACACAACACTAATCGAGACCAAACCGTGACCCACACGGGTCTCAACTTGAACCCACAAGAGCTATTAAGACTGACTGAGAACAAAATATGCACATTCAATATCTATTAACCAAATCTCTAAATAAACCACGAATTAAAGCTAAACATAATAAGCCGAAAGTACATACGCTCGAACAAACAACACCCACTCAATTGAGAAGTACATGTCCTTTGCAAATGAAAGTGGCTGGTGGAACTAAATTATCTTAATAAGTAAATAGTGTAAACTTAAAACAAAACATTTTATCATAGATTTAACACAATTATAAATCATTAAATAATTTATCTTAATACATATCCAAAATTTAACATAATAAAAAACTAGGGCAAATGATAAAAAAAAGTATCATACTTGCCATCATTTGCTCTTGTGGGTAATAGGGGCAAAAATGTCCAACTGTTTAGCAAAATACCCTAAAGAGGATGAATTTGAAAGTATAATACCCTCAAAAATAAAAAATTTTGTTCGCTACCCTGAAGAAGGAAGGGTTGCAAGTTTAGTAATTTTTTTAACCATTACCCCTTTAAAGTAAACAGGTTTATTCCAAACACACGACCTGTATGTGTCCAGTTTAAGATTTGTTTAATTGCGTCAAATGCTATTGATCAAAATAAGGTGTAAATTTACCTGGTTGCCGAAACCAATTCCAGCCCCGAGAAAAAGCCTTCCAATAATAAGCATCCAGAGGTTCAAGGCGGCAGCGTTGAGAACTACTCCAATCAAAAAGAACAACGACGCAAGTTGTATCGTGATTCTCCGGCCATATTTTTGGCAACATTTGGATGCAAATAGACTAGAAACAACCGCGGCAAGGTAGAGAGATGATGTGAAGAGCTGGAGGAACTGATCGTCGAATTTGCAATAGTTATCTTCTTTTGCATGGTGCTTTTTAGTATATACCGTAGGAAAAAATTTCTCTAAGAACACATCCATTGATGTCACTCCTCCTACAAAACATTAATCACATTAATTATTAAATAACAAAATGGTCATTGTTACCATCATATAATTCGTCCATTCATCATATATATGATCATTGTTATTAACAATATGTTGCGACTCAAGTGCCATAATAGACATACACATACTATTGTGTATGTAAGTATTTGACGTTTAGCACAATCGATAATCCTGAATTCTTACATTGAACACCCGATCAATGAGATCTATTAAAATTTTAAAATAAAAAATCTAGCTCAGAATTTCATAGATCTAGGTTTTTTAGGTTGTTACGAAAATGAACGTAAAGTAGGATAATCACCTGAAATACCAATATCGTAACCAAACATGAGACCACCGAAGGCAGCAATGATGGAGCAAACAACCACTTGTATGGTGAGTTTAGCCGGTAGGTCTTCACCACCGGTGGCAGCCATTACTTGGGCAGGCATGGTGGAAATGTATGTGTGGAAATTAGGGTCTGTGTATAGTTAGTTTTAGAAATGCTTATTTATAGATATAAGTTGACACATTCTTGTAGTTTTATCCGAAATAATTAATCCTTTATCCCTTGTATTTCTCACGTTTGTTACATTACATCTTCAATATCATAATATAAATTTTCTCCCGTAATATCCACACATATATTTATTTTTATCTGTTTGATTGATGTCAAAGGTTAAGTAGTATGTTTAGGAATTATTTTCTCACACGACCTTTTTATACGTAGTAGCCATCTGTGAGGTGCTACCATTTAAATGAGTTACTTTGCACAAATTTATTATTGATCTTACTATGTTTAAGGGAACGGAACTAATATGTGCTACCAAAAGTGCAAAAGAAATTTCAATGCAACAAACATGTAGGAATTATATACTATGACAATCATATATAAAACACATAAAACATCAAAGAAACATGCGGAATTGTATAGAATTAGCATTATGTCATTCCTACAAGTGATCCCCCATCCAGGATTGGAAGAAGTGCTATATGAGGACTTCGAGATCAAATATAATATGTTCCTTTCCATTCCTCGTGAGCCACTGATTTCTCCAAAACACTAAAGCACTTTCTCTCATGAATTGAAAGAGTTCTATCTCATATAGTCCGGCTAGCTCGAAGGGAAGGAAAGAGCGCTATAAGAGAAAGAGTGCCTCGAGAATCTTTTTGATTTTTACTGAAAGCAGAGGAAGCATTCGTAATTAACTAACATAAACATAAAGTATGCGTACCTTTTTGATTCTAGCCGAACAAGAATCAATTCCACAAAACTAGAAATTGAGATGAATCCTAATTAGGGTTTATAGGATTATAAGAATTACCCTTTACCGTTTTGTAATTCAATCCAAGATACAATCAATAGTGTGATTGTACCACGTTCTTGTACACACGTGCTAAATCAAATTAAAGTAATGCTAGTTTTAAAAACACGAAACAATTTGTTTTGGAAAAACAAGATGATCGACACCCAAAGAGGGTTGTACGATCGGTTATAATAAAAAACACACAAACAATGTTTTAGGTTTTAGATTATGAGTACAAGAGATGAAAAACTAAGACCCTAGGCCTTGTATTTATACCCAATATAACTTGGTGACCAAGTTAGATATGGATTGGGTTTGGAAAACCCATAACCGATCGGTTTGAACTCCCCACGGGATTCTAGAACCTTCTCGATCTCTAGTTTTCAATCTAGTCCTTCCAATTAACATTTAACGATCGTTAGTCCATTATACTTAATTAACTTAACGTCCGTTATATATTATTTCGTGTAATTAATAAATAAATATAACATTTATATTTAATTATTAACTTTAATTCTCATGCGTAAAGTGTGCAATCTCATGGTCTCGAGTTCGATCCTAACACACATCTATTAATATTTTGTCCATTAAACCAACAGCTCCCACTTGGACATATCTTAATAGTATGATCACATCGGTTAGCGTCTAGCAACACTTCGATGCCTCTAGTACAACTCGAGTAAGGCTCCTGGAAAAACCTTTTAATGATTTCTCATTATTATTATCCTTTTGTTTCTAATACCATGTTAAATAAAGATATGGAATTAAGTCATTCTTTATTCAACCATTCTGATTCTCGTTATAAGTGATTGAGCAAGATTACCAAATCTTCTGAACATATTCAGGGGAGATCTTGGGCATGGCCATGCAAACATCTTGTCAACCCTACGAGGGCCCCAGCAGTATTAAACTCCAAATAAATTTGAAGGAACAAATTCTATCTTGACTACGAGACTAACCCACAAACTTTGCAACACTTCTGGAAACAACCCTTATGACTACCAGTTACGTATAGCGTTAAGTTGTTCCACAGAAGTGCACTACATTCATGACACTTATCTGGTATCTCAAGTCTGAGGATAACTATTCATGATTTACTTAATAACAATATCCATAAAGTAAAATCATGTAGTTGGGATAAGTCCTATATTCAATTCATTGAATATCATCTGAAATTGGTATGCTTTCTCATCAATATACTTTTAAGTATATTCTACCAAATCACTCAGATTTGTCTTAATTTAACGATACTCCCATATCATTAATTGACAACGGATGATTTAGAATAAATAAATTTATTCACGGATTAAACATACAAATATAGGATACAATTTATTATAAAATCAAGCATACCAAGTATTTGATTTATTATAACAATTGTTTAACATCCCTTATCTAAATACCAAATAGATCAATGCATGAAAATTCCAGTTGATGAATTATGCCTCAAGTAATGACAATCATACTTGTTGACAAGGCATAAATCAACCAACTTGATCTATCGTAATTTTGAGAATACTTATTTCAAGAATTCAATTAGTGAAGTCCTTGTATGTGTGCATTCACCAATCCACATAATAATTCATAAAGTGTGAGACATCCTCTATCACCAATTTATGACAATTAAACTTTCAAACATTTTAAAGTTTAAAGTATTCTTATTCTTTTAATGTTTAATGCAATTGTGCTCTTAGATAAGCACAACTAGTTCACATGGCCATTAACAAGGATGAAATCCTACCATGACTAGTATTGAGTGTCATCTCAATTAAACCAGCATCATTGTATACAAACAACAATATGCTCATTAAAACTCCGTAAACTTTAATATCTTATTGTGTAATGTTTGATGTCTTTCAAACTTCCAAGTTTGTAGCTGATGACAATTTGCACAACAATTGACATATCGTTCATCCATAGAATCTAGGAGCAATTCCAGGCTGAGGATGTAATTCTATTAGAATATTCATTACACAAGTTATCTAATAACTTTTAGTTAGATATCAATGTTGTCAAATCACTTCTTTTTCAAGAATGATACAACCATTTTAATACACAACATTATGTACATGATGAATCTACAGGTCAAACTTAGATTTCATTCATGTTCTATCTTGTTAAGATATTTATCCATTTCCCAAATGATATATCATGTTTTATTATAATCAATTATTTTACTGCACATGTTTATATATAATAAACATATATTCCAAGGTTGTATGTTTTAATTCTTAAATCTTACAAGTGA
The DNA here is from genome assembly GCA_019973895.1 of Chrysanthemum seticuspe. Classification (NCBI taxonomy): domain Eukaryota; kingdom Viridiplantae; phylum Streptophyta; class Magnoliopsida; order Asterales; family Asteraceae; genus Chrysanthemum; species Chrysanthemum seticuspe. The sequence goes on from BPTQ01000007.1 coordinate 132,787,439, forward strand.
AGTTTCATTCCAATCTAAGACTTAACATTTAGCTTACGAGGAATGTTACTTCCTATATGTTATACAACATATAAGATTTAAAACCTTAACATAATACTCCCACTAGCTTTCAGGAATACTAAAAATTTATCTCATTTAATTTATAAATTAAAACTAGGATTTAATAATTAAACATAAGAATAATTTCATAGATGCATGCATTTATCCATTCATGAATTATTGCACTTCGTATACTTCCAAATATTATATGAATTCAAAAAACCTTTCGATTACTTACCGTCCTCGCTCAAGTAATCTCTCAAGAAAGAGTTTTGATATTCCATTTTCATATTATTTATATATATATATATATATATATATATATATATATATATATATATATATATATATATATATATATATATATATATATATATATATATATATATATATATATATATATATATATATATACTATTAGAAGTTGAAGGGTGTATAAAAATACAAGGTATAAATGGGTAGGTGTCAACATTTGATTGGCTCTATACAAGTGATACTACACAAAAGAATTTGGTGGCAGCACACTATTGGCTGAGGTGTGTTTAAGAAGTTCCTGTTCATGCATCTATACACTTGCAGGCAATACACATATACGTTACCTGTACAAACCAAATCTCCATTTAACAGGTCCTAGAAAAATCCAGAGCCTCATTCTTCTTATCCCAAACTAATAACACCTCCTAGAAAATTCCAGAGCTCACTCATTCTTCTTCTTCACCAGAAAACACACATTAATTTCATGTTCAAAACCCAAAAACGCAATGACGGCAACACAAATTGAAACACGCTTCAATCGAATGAAATCTTGAAGCTACGCAGGCGGATTGAACATTTTTCAAGGGGCGGATTGAAGAAGGAGAAAACCCAAAATTTGTAAGTTTATCAACCCTAACTACATCTTTCAACATGTTTATGTTATTAGGGGTTTTCTAATGTCATTATAATTAGGAATTTAAATCTCTTAGAAAAGGTTTTATTTTATTTTATTTATTTATTTATTATTATTTTTATTTTTTTTCTTTTATTTTTTTTTATGTTTACGTTTTTCTGTAGAAGGCTGCAAGGATGTAAGTGAAACATGACAAATCGAGTATTTTAGAGTGGCTAAAGGAGTCATTGAAGCCACTACAAGGCAAAGGAGGTGGAAAAGAAGTTCTTGCGCAACACCAGGTATGGGAGTTTAGTGTATTTATTTGTTTCCTCTTCGCGTAATACATTCGATAGCTATTATAGTCGATCTTTTTTAGCAGATGACATGTTTAATGATTATAGTACCTAAAAGTAATGTACATATACCAGATTGTCAAACCTTTAAAGTAGCATTCGCGTGTACAGTTAAGCAACTCTAATATGTAATGCGTATGTTATTAAGTAACTCTATATTGTGCAATGCTCTATTTATTCCAGAAATGGTTAACATGGCCAAAGGTACTCCCAGTGGTGCGAGTATAAATGCTTGGCCTCGCCATCAAAGACACCATGGTTCGTCGTGTGTTTGCATATTACATCCGCTACCTATTACAATTGGTTTTTTTGGCATATAATCTATTTATAGATTGTAGTACCTAAGGTTAACATACAAATACCAGATTGTCAAATCTTTAAAGTAGCAGCTTCGTGTCCAATTAAGTACCTCTAATATGTGGTATCATTTATGTACTCTAGATAAGGTTAACATGGCTGAAGGCACTTCCAATGGTCTAGGTGGAAATGATGTATCTCGCCATCAAAGACGCCATGGTTAGTAGCACATTTGCATATTACATTATGATAAGGTTTTAAAATGTACCGTTTTGAGGGGTCGTTTAAGCCCTTATTTGATCACTTTTGTATCCGTTATTACTTAATATCGTTCCTTTTCACTTTTTAGGTCTCTTGAAGGCAAATTGCTGGAATGGCACTTATTTGGACGAAAAGGCGCGGATATACGAAGAAAATGGCCAAAGTCAAGAATCGAGACACTCAAGCTGCTGAAACACAAGGGGACGGCGTCAGGTGTTATCTGCGACGCCGTCGGAGCACATGTTGTGACGATACAGTAGCCAAATTGCTTATTTTCAAGTGACGGTGTCAGGCTTTAAAAGAGTAGGTCGTCGCAACTTAGACGGCCTAGATTTGATCCAGACGGCGTCAGAGGCTGAAGAGGACGGCGTCACAAGCATAAGGTGACGCCGTCGCAAGACTAACGTGGCCAAGACGAAACCCTAACGACGGCGACCCGACGACGTCACAAATCATAAGGTGACGCCGTCGCGAATGTAATCTTATATATAGAATCCGAATTTTTCAGTTTTCAGTGTGTAGTCTTTTGGAGTAAAAACCTAAACCGAACCAAGGCTGTCTTGTACAGTATTTTAGGTTTCTAAACCCTATCTTACACCAAGATAAGTGTTTTACTTCATTAATTCAATTATGTTTTCAATTATTTGTGTGTATGCTTGCATGTTCTCCATGTCCGGCTAATTTACTTGTGTGTTTGCTTAGGGTATATGAAACTTAACTATTGAATATTGATTGGTTATCTCTTATCTTAATTGTTAATGATCTAGTAATGCGATAGGTCATTCGTTGTGTAGTTAATGCTTGATTAATCTTTGTGAACCTTAGACTGTAACACCTAGAGTAGTTGTAGGCTAAACCATCCAAAGAGTACCTTAGAGTTAGAGTTTATAAATCCTAGAGATTTTGTAGACGAGACCCTTTGGTAGCTTCAAAGAGTTAGGGATAAACGCATACCCTACGACCTTAGACACACAATGCAATTAAGAATAAGGACGTGACAATTCAACCATCAATAGGTTATAATTAAGGAGTAATAAAACCTAAGTAAACACATCTTTAAATCATCATACGAGCACACAATAATTAGACATAGACTACCCTCACCTTAGTTAATTAGATAATTAGATAGTAGAGTAATCGGTAGAAATACCAACCCCCCAAATCCAAACCCGAGATTCGTACTTTTCCATTTCCTAAAAAACATAAAAAGATAAAAAATAATCTTTCTCAAACCCAACCTTAGCGTAGTAACTCCTCACAAGAATTCCTATTCCCCTAGAGAACGATATCAATTCCCGTGGCTTACCCTAATACTACACTACAACGATTAGGTTCACTGCCTAGGGTGTTGAAAAACTTGCTCGACGAAAAGGAAGTTCCTTTGACCCCGAACGACGCGTGTAGCGTTATCAAGTTTTTGGCGCCATTGCCGGGGAATAGAATAACTAGTTAGTAGTCCACCTCGTTTAGGTTTCTTTACTTGATTCCTATCAAGTAAACTTTTTTTCCCCATTTTTAGCTTCCTCGTAGTCTATCCCCCTTCTTCGTGACCTTTGTTCGTAACCCATCACTTTTCATCATGGAAGGTGATAACCCCCCTCAAATCATTGTCCCGCCAAGAGACCGTACTCTTGGTGAATACTCCAGACCTAGCCACCAAGGCTATAGGAACACCATTGAACTTCCCAACCAAGCCCAAACTATGGCCCTGCGATCCAACACCATCCGGTTGGTGCAAAACGGATGTGCATTCCATGGACTTCGTTCCGAAGATCCTAATCAGCATCTTAAGGATTTCCTTAAAATTGTCGATTCCATCGACCTTGATGCTACTACTCGGGAGACCACGCGTCTGCGTCTCTTCCAATTCTCTCTACGGGACCAAGCTAGTAATTGGCTTGACCGACTTCCCGCCGGCTCCATCTCAAGTTGGGATGATCTCACCTCTCGCTTCCTTGCTCAATTTTTCCCACCGGGGAGAACCACTAAACTTAGACTAGACATCTTGACGTTTCAACAAATTCAAGGCGAGTCTCTCTACAAAGCATGGACTCGATTCAAGGACCTACTCCGTAAACTCCCTCATCATGGCATTGATCTTTGGCTTCAAATCCAAATCTTCTATGACCATATCGATTTCATCACTCGACGATCTATTGATCAAGCCGCCGGTGGAAGGCTCAGCGACTTTAATGCAGAGAAATCTTTGGATATTATAGAAGAGCTTGCTGATCAAAGCTACGAAGATTGGAATGAATCTCCTGAAACCCCTGTTAAAGTGGTTAATACCATATCAACTCCTTTTGAATCTTCCGACATCACCGAGGAGCAAATAAGTGCTATTGAGAGAAGGATTGATTATCTGATGGAAAGGCATAGAAGAGCTCCCGTACAAATCCCCCGAGAAGCAGTAAATTCCGCTAATTCCACCAACCACCCAACACCCTTTTCGGAATCCCCAAGTCGTGAGCAAAACCCCAATTCCGAACGGTGCTTCCGTTCTACTTCCCCAATACCACTCTCACCAAGCTTTAAGGAACAAATAAGGGAGTACATGGCAGCTCATACGGAGAGATTAGCCAAATTTGAAGAGGAGGTTTATTGGCAAAGAGAGGAAATGCAAGCAAAAATGACGGAAATAATGAACCTGGTAAAAGAATATACCAAGACAAAAGTTCCCGAAAAGGTACTAGTAAGAAGCAACGATTATCCTCCCATTTCGTTTGTTAACGCCATTTCCATTATGCTTGAGGATAAAAAGGTTGAGGTGAAGAAAACTGAGGAAAGCAAGAGGGAGGAGTCTGAACCTAATAATGAGCCCGAGACCATTGAGTACTACCTTAAGCACGAAATTAACAAAAAAACCATTGCAAACCAAGTGAACAACTTTAGGTACAATGAGGTTCTTAGGGAAGCCCTTGAAGGAAAAATAACAGAAGAAGAGTATGACGCCCTGCCTATGGGACCTCTGTATGAGTTGGTTCTAAAAAAACCAGTAACAAAAAAACGAGACACCGCAGGGAACTTCGTGATACCATGTAGCATAGGTGATATTGATAATATAAATGCCTTAGCTGATCAGGGGTCTGATGTGAACATAATGCCATTATCAATCTATAATAAGTTGACTAGGGAGAAGCCAGCCAAGACCGATCTTAGACTTTCCTTAGCTAAGTACACCTATGTTTACCCCATAGGAATCGCGGTGGATGTTTTAATAGAGGTGGCTAATATCGTTTATTCGGTAGATTTTATGATCATAGATGTTGAGGAAGATAGAAACATGCCACTCATTCTTGGGACACCATTTCTGGCCACCGTTAAAGCAACCATCAAATGCAGGGAGGGCATCACGATACTTAAAAGCGGAAAAGGGTACGCTAGAATACCCATTGTTCCAAGGTATCCTCTTAAGATCATGGAAAGGATCACGGGTGAGAGTCCACAAGTCCCTAGCAATGTGGTTAAGAAGAAAATGAACGATTGGGAAAAAGGGCTTAGAGATTTTATGGTTCAAGGACTGCATGCAACATTGTGGAAGCCCGATAAAAAGTTAGGAAATAATCCCACTTCGATACCAAAAACACAAAGGAACCCTAAGGAATTTCTGAAGGGAGAAAAAGTACTCTTATACAAATCACGAATAAGGGCATTACGAGGTAGAAACAAACCAAGATGGTTTGGGCCTTTTTCGGTAAAGGAAACCAATCTAAAGGATAAAACCGTCACCATAATAGACGACGTTGGCAAGGAGTCCACGGTAAGCATACAACGTCTACGCCCTTTTGACGAAGGGAGAGCGAAGGAAAGAGGTGGTGGTAATGAAGTCACGTAGGAGCACAACTACGAGTCTAGCTACAAGACTCATAAATAAAGAAAAGCGCTTCGTGGGAGGCAACCCATGCTTAATTGTTTGCTTGTTTGTACCATATATCTTTTATTGATTGTTTATTCTCATGTTTAAATTTGTAAAAATGCTTTATTTTGTTTTTAACCTCGTCTTAATTACATATAAAGGTATTTTACATAAAGGATAAGTGTAGGGAGGATTACACACGTTTTCAAAAGAAACGTAAACATGAGAATTGCAATTAATTGAAAGATATACATGTGTGTTTGTTTGAGTCAAATGCTTGTATCGAGTCATAATGGATGTTTTCAGAAAATTTTTCCAGATTTTAAAGATGTAAATTTTCCAGAATTTTTTCCAGAAAATCGCAGACCAGTTTTTGTTAGGATAACCTGACGGCGTTAGGATCGCAACCTGACGGCGTCAGGAAGGAGCAAAAACAGCTGATTACTTTTTTTCTCGTTTTCTGAGCTACTTATAAATTTTGGAATTTTCCAGGTCTTAATTTTCCAGAAATTCTGTAAACATCCATTCCACAAGCATTATATCCTAGTTTAGTAGAGTCTTATATATATTATTACTGCCGATTTTACGAGAAGGTTTCGTTTGTTTTCTTCAAGTGTGCAGGTTTTATTTATCAAGAAGAAGATACATAGGGTTGGAAGGAGCTTTTCACGCATACATTCTTCTTGGAAAGGATTTAACCAATACTTCACACACGGATCCTACCAAGCTAACCAGGGGAGTATTAGTTTCTTTCGTTTTTAATTACCTTCTATTATCATAACTTTGATATTTTCGGGGAACATTGGGGACAATGTTCAGTTTAAGTGTAGGGAGGGAAAATAAAACGGGAACTTTGAAACTATGCTTATCCTTGATTATTTGCTTTGTCCAATTGTATTTGTGTAATAAACCATGAGAAAGTGTCGGTTAGGGTAATTTTGGCACCAAATTTAAAATTTTTCATGACATATAGGAGTGGGCCTTAACAAAAGCGTCTCATGGATAGGAAGTTACATGACTAGCACAAAAACCCTTTACCACCTAAATTCCACCCAAAATATGAGGATCACCCTTAGATTAGTAGGAATTAAAGCATTCATCTTTAATGGTTAGTGTGTGAACCGGTAGTATAATAGATTCTAGAAATTGTTTTGTGATGCATCCCGAGATCGCTAGTAAGACTACACTTGTGTAGTTAGGAATAACTAAATGATAAGAGGCATTAGGATAACCCTTGTTTGATACCCGTAATATAATTACTTCTTCCACATCGGTTGAGTAATTCCCCCACACCCTTGCGTTGTACTCATCTTTAGTACACGATACCCCTAGTTAACCCCTCAGAGCCTATCCTTTTCGCGGTTCTCGTGATATTTCGGTTTTTCTGGAATATCAATGAAGAGCATTGTTTACACCCCACCCCCAAATGTACACCCAAATCGCCTTAGCCTACCTTGTATGCACTCACTTTTAGTGCATTATTGTTATCACCCTAAAAACCCTTAGTTCAATTATCTAGCTGCTTGCATAAGTTGCTAAGTCGAGTCATATCCTTTGTATACAGTTTTGGGACGATTGGGACTCATGGGAAAAGTTAAAGTTTATGAAATGATGGGAAGGGAACGTTAAATTCAATTTATTTGCGTAATAATGTACTTCAAGTGTTTTGATCTTTTCAATTCGGGTCAAATTAGTGTTAAAGTAATAAAAACTCAAGTGTAGGGATGTGCCTATAAATCCCTATCATTTGGATGTTACCGTAGAGGATGGTAGAGTAAAAGTGTATGAAAAAAAAAAAAAAAAATAGAAAAATCAAAAAAGAAAAAAAATAGAGTGTTGAAAAAAAAATACGGTCTACCATCCTACATCTATCCTTTAAATTTATGTTTGTTTTTTTCAGTTATCTAGAGTTTAGAGTGTCGAGTCTTGGCCTAGCAACGCCATTCTTCGTATGCTTGTAACATAAAGATTTTTGACTTGCCACCACTAAATAGCCTATCCCACCAAACCCTGTGTTTCCCTACCATAAGCCTATCATTACAACCCTTTAAAAGACCTCTTGGATAGTCTTTCCTAGGTGCTTACGCCAAAGCGATGGAGGTTTGATCTATTCTCAAGCCTATGGTAATCTATGTACTAGGACCGGTTAATGAGTGTTTATCTTCCATTTCCAACTTGTTATATTTCATATACACCGGAGAGATGTGAGTACCCAAACACCCCATGTGAGGTGCTAGTATGTAATTTCCGTGCTTGTTATGAATTTTTCGGGGCTTATATGTGTTGTGGATTGTTCTAAACCAATGCTTCATGACCCCTAACTTATAAATTAATTGGCCAAAAGCACATTTGCTTGAGGACAAGCAAATACCAAGTGTAGGGATATTTGATAAGGTTTTAAAATGTACCTTTTTGAGGGGTCGTTTAAGCCCTTATTTGATCACTTTTGTATCCGTTATTACTTAATATCGTTCCTTTTCACTTTTTAGGTCTCTTGAAGGCAAATTGCTGGAATGGCACTTATTTGGACGAAAAGGCGCGGATATACGAAGAAAATGGCCAAAGTCAAGAATCGAGACACTCAAGCTGCTGAAACACAAGGGGACGGCGTCAGGTGTTATCTGCGACGCCGTCGGAGCACATGTTGTGACGATACAGTAGCCAAATTGCTTATTTTCAAGTGACGGTGTCAGGCTTTAAAAGAGTAGGTCGTCGCAACTCAGACGGCCTAGATTTGATCCAGACGGCGTCAGAGGCTGAAGAGGACAGCGTCACAAGCATAAGGTGACGCCGTCGCAAGACTAACGTGGCCAAGACGAAACCCTAATGACGGCGACCCGATGGCGTCACAAATCATAAGGTGACGCCATCGCGAATGTATTCTTATATATAGAATCCTAATTTTTCAGTTTTCAGTGTGTAGTCTTTTGGAGTAAAAACCTAAACCGAACCAAGGCTGTCTTGTACAGTATTTTAGGGTTCTAAACCCTATCTTACACCAAGATAAGTGTTTTACTTCATTAATTCAATTATGTCTTCAATTATTTGTGTGTATGCTTGCCTGTTCTCCATGTCCGGCTAATTTACTTGTGTGTTTGCTTAGGGTATACGAAACTTAACTATTGAATATTGATTGGTTGTCTCTTATGTTAATTGTTAATGATCTAGTAATGCGATAGGTCATTCGTTGTGTAGTTAATGCTTGATTAATCTTTGTGAACCTTATACTATAACACCTAGAGTAGTTGTAGGCTAAACCATCCAAAGAGTACCTTAGAGTTAGATTTTATAAATCCTAGAGATTTTGTAGACGAGACCCTTTGGTATTTTCAAAGATTTAGGGATAAACGCATACCCTACGTCCTTAGACACACAACGCAATTAAGAATAAGGACGTGACAATTCAACCATCAATAGGATATAATTAAAGAGTAATAAAACCTAAGTAAACACATCTTTAAATCATCATACGAGCACACAATAATTAGACATAGACTGCCCTCACCTTAGTTAATTAGATAATTAGATAGTAGAGTAATCGGTAGAAATACCAACCCCCCAAATCCAAACCCCGAGATTCGTACTTTTCCATTTCCTAAAAAACATAAAAAGATAAAAAAATAATCTTCCTCAACCCCAACCTTAGCGTAGTAACTCCTCACTAGCATTCCTATTCCCCTAGAGAACGATATCAATTCCCGTGGCTTACCCTAATACTACACTACAACGATTAGGTTCTGATAAGGTTTTAAAAGGTACCTTTTTGAGGGGTCGTTTAAGCCCTTATTTGATCACTTTTGTATCCGTTATTGCTTAATATCGTTCCTTTTCACTTTTTAGGTCTCTTGAAGGCAAAATGTTGGAATGGCACTTATTTGGACGAAAAGGCGCGAATATACGAAGAAAATGGCCAAAGTCAGAATCGAGACACTCAAAGCTGCTGAAAACATAAGGTGACGGCGTCACTGCTTAACTGCGACGCCGTCGGAGGATTTTGTGACGAGACAGATGCCAAAACTCCTATTTTCAGGTGACGACGTCAAGTTATAAAAGAGTAGGCCGTTGCAACTCAGACGGCCTAGATGCAATCCAGACGGCGTCAAAAGCTGAAGAGGACGGCGTCACAAGCACAAGGTGACGCCGTCGCAAGTCTAACGTGGCCAAGACGAAACCCTAATGACGGCTACCCGACGGCGTCACAAAACATAAGGTGACGCTGTCGCATGTGTAATCTTATATATAGAATCCAAATTTTTCAGTCTTAATGTGTAGTCTTTTGGAGTAAAAACCTAAACCGAACCAAGGCTGTCTTGTACAGTATTTTAGGGTTCCAAACCCTATCTTACACCTAGATAAGTGTTTTACTTCATTAATACAATTATGTATTTGATTATTTGTGTGTATGCTTGCATGTTCTCCATGTCTGGCTAATTTACTTGTGTGTTTGCTTAGGGAATATGAAACTTAATTATTGAATAGTTGATTAATGATCTAGTAATGCGATAGGTCATTCGTTGTGTACTTAATGCTTGATTAAATCTTTGTGAACCTTAGAATATGACTCCTTGAGTAGTTGTAAGCTAAACCATCCAAAGAGTGCCTTAGAGTAAGAGTTTATTATCCCTAGTGGGTTTTGTAGACGAGACCCTTTGGTAAGTTCAAAGAGTTAGGGAGAAACGCGTACCCTATAACCTTAGACACACAACGCAACTAGGAATAAGGACGTGACAATTCAACGACCAATAGGAGATAATTAAGGAGTAGTAAAACCTAAGTAAACACATCTTTAAACTATCATACGAGCACACATTAATTAGACATAGACTACATACACCTTAGATTAGATAATTAGATAAGTAGAGTAATCGGTAGCAATACCGACCCCCCCCCCAAATCAAACCCCGAGATTCGTACCTTTCCTTTCCTTAAAAAAATATAAAAAGATAAAAAATAATCTTCCTCAACCACAACCTTAGCGTAGTAACTTCTCACTAGCATTCCTATTCCCCTAGAGAACAATATCAATACCCGTGGCTTACCCTAATACTACACTACAACGATTAGGTTCACTGCCTAGGGTGTTGAAAAACTTGCTTGACGAAAAGGAAGTTCCTTTGACCCCGAACGACGCGTGTAGCGTTATCAACGAGTACCGAGATAAGGATATCGAGCAGCACGTCGTAGAAGATAGAATTCACCACCAAAGCTTCCGAGGCTCCAGAATAGAAGATAGAACATGAGCCTTTGAGAAAAAGAGACTTTGGCAGCTTCCCCCCAAACCAAAAATCCATTAGATGAGCAGATTCAAAGCTCTATTTCAAGCTTGCCTTAGCTAGGTGCACAGAGAAGCACACCATTATCATAAATCCCGCTGCTCCTTTTAAGAATGATAATCGAGATTCTCCATTCGGGGTTATATCATCAAGAAGAAGAACAACAAAGTATCATCCCACATTTGAATACCTCTTCTCAAATTCCTTTTACACTGAACTCTGAAGTGATCCATACCAAAAGGATGTCAAGAGACCACTTCCCCCAAGTAGATGAAATAATACATCCTTCCCCCAAATAGTTGGAATGGTACATCCTTCCCCCAAATAGTTGGAATAATAACACGGTAACACCAAACGCCACGAAATAAGACACTGAGTTTCTCTACGGTTATGACATTTGTCTTCCCAGAATGACTTCAATTAAGCAGAAGTATTAGGTTTATCATGTGTACTTGTTGAGCGTTTAGATGTATGTCTCCTTCCCCTTTGCTGGTTTTGATACCTCAGAATCAGCAAAACATTACACACTCACATCCATGAAATATCATGAGAAGAACATAATAAGCTCAAATGAATCTTGTGAGAATCAACTGCTACAGAAACTCTCTCTGACTATCTTAACCAACCCAAACGTAGACAATTTGACGTGACCACTGAAGAAGCAAACCCGATATACCAAACTTGAAAGTGAAGATGAATTCCCCGCATTTGTATCTTAAGCTTGCACTAATGATGGAAGAATGGTGTCGAGAATTTATGCTTGAAGCAGATCTCTAAGTACTCACTACTCAAACAAAGTATGAGACATTAACACCTCTTGCGATTATCCACACCGTCAAAGCGTGTGATACTGAGTAAAACAATGTAACTCCTAAAAGTGATAGTTAACCAGGTCTTCAACCATCCACCCCGATAGCTGGTAATTAGATAAACCAAGTCTTCAAATCAAATTCTTAAGCCCGAGCAAGTTATCAAGTAAGAACACGCCTTTGTGAAAGTCAACTTTCAATCTCAAATAAGTGATAAATGATTAACTCTGGAGTAATCAACTTGTGTCAAATTTCCAACACGTGAATAAACATACAATCGGGTGTATATTGACTCACTGAATGAACCGGAACAAATGATTCCTCAACATCAATGCATTCTTCCTAAAGGTATACATGTAGAGACTGATATGGAAGATTCACCAATAATGTCTTCGAGCGGATGAGGTAGTCATTTTCCTTAATGTTGATGCAGTTGATTTATAGCGTGCACAATGAGAGGAACAATAGTCCGTGAAGATTTGGCAAGGGAATACCAAAGAGCGGATCATTATTCAATAGTGCAACTTCAATATTACGATAGTCATTATCAACGCCTCGAGGAATAACTGGAGATTGGGTTTCTCGAGTAGATTGAGTTGTACTTCTTAGATGGAGAACCAGTTGAGTCAGCAGGAACCGGAGCAGGAGCTTCAGGAACTGGATGAACAACATTTGTTGGAGGTTGGAAGTACTCATCAAACATATCTTAAAACAATGAATCCCAAATAAATAATAAATCCCAGTTATCCTTAGTAAGTGGGACAATAGGCATTGGAGAGTCATATGACCATAATTCAAGCATCCATCAACATGTAGTATATTCACTCTTCTTCCCCTCAAAAATTGCATTCGAAGTTGCCATTTTTATTTGAACAAGTGAATAAGAGTATACACCAATGAATGTAGATCCACTTGAGGATTGAAAGAGCGTGGAAAAACATGAAGCTTGTTGATGAAGAATGTCGATGAGAATGGTCATAAAATGAAGATTTCTCTTCTTCTGAAGATAAAGCGCACTGAGGCGTACACTTTTCTTTTCTTTGAGGAACGGGGCCTGAAGTGTTATCTACAGACGCCATAGTGTTGAAGTACGAGGCCTGAACTGATGTGAACAGACGTCATAGCCGATTAAATATCAAGGTTGAGTTACTTGAACCCCGTGAGTTATGAGATATCAATCCTTGTGTTATCCATATTTTAAGCCAGTCCATGTATTGAAGGATCGAAGTATCTGCAACTGAGTAAGTGTTAGGAATTAGAAATTCCATAGTGAAGAGTCGGCCACCCCAAATATTATCTAGCATAAGTTAGCTCGTAGACATTTCGTTATTTACTAGTTTATTAGTTAGTCAGTAGCGTAGAATAGTTTAGAGTAACACCGTGGAGGACGGACGGGTCTTTACCCACTGTATGCCTGATCCACAGTCCGAAGGAGGACGTGTAGTATGTAACTATAAATACCCTCTACCTCCCAAGGTAGAGGGTTGGACATTTCATTCTAATCTAACCTTTTCTCTTTTGTTTACTCTCTCTCTAGAAAGGCTCCCCATCTTCCACTTTCTCTTTCTAAACTTTTAATCCATACGCCTATATATGTTATGATTCGATGTGTTTGTGAAATCCAATATGTTACAATTGGTATCAAGAGCCATGGTTTGATCATCTCTCTTACATATCCTTGGATTTCTAGTGGTTTTATATAGTTTTTGAGTTTGAAAAAGTTTAGTGGTTTTTGCATCATTTGGATCATTTCTTGTGTTAAAGTTTGAATTTTGAGTGTACTTTTGTGTTTAGAATCATTGTAAGTGCTTGGTTTTTGATTTGGAAAGCTTGAATCACTGTGGTTGGGCTTGTTTTGGATTGAAAAGTGTATTTTTGAAGTTTTTCAAGGTAGCGACTTGAGTCTCGTTGTGAAATTCTTCGTAGCGACTTGCTTCAGTAATTTCTAGCGAGTTGTAGTGTTAGTCGTAGCAACTTGAGCTTAGCGACTTGTCTATTGAGACAAGCCGACAAATAGTACAAGTTAGTGGATTCTCCACTACGGCTAGCGACTTGGTGGGGTTAGCGACTTGCTTTCATTATTTCTAGCGACTTGTACTTATTGTTCTCAGCGACTTGGATACTTAGCGAGTTGCTCTTTAGCGACTTGACTGTTTAGCGATTTGGTGCTTTAGCGATTTGTGTCCAGCGACTTGGGTCTTAGCGACTTGATTCATAGCAACTTGAGGTTTAGCGAGTTGCTACTTAGCGACTTGGTGCTTAGCGACTTGGTTAATTATTGTTTCTGTAGCGATTTGTCTTAAGAAGAGGTTTGACCAAAGTTGACTTTTTACGTCAAAACTTCAAACGGCCATAACTTTTGATCCGTAACTCCGTTTTTAGCGAAATACCTGTCAAAACGACCGGAACAGGCTGAATATTGTGAGGTTTCACGACATTGTTGTGAAACGAACTTTTTGAGGCCCAAATCCTCTCCGAAAGGAAGTTATTGAGCTTTTAAGTTTTTAGACCTAAATTTCACCATAAAAACGTGCCTTAACAAAACCAATTCACAACCAAATAACACTTCAGCTAATCCTTCAAACAATCATCACTCCTAACACATAATCCTCTATCATTGTGTGGGTCCATCATTTATCTTAACACGTTCTATTGGTCATTGTATCACGGTTTCTTCTTGATTTTGTAAAATCCCGCAAAAGAATCTATTTCTCAGTTTAAATCATAGACTTGTAAAATCCCGTGCATACTACAACATCATGTCTTACACTACTGACCCAGTGATTTCAGAAGTACTTAAATTGTATGATGCTGTGGACAACAATGATAATGTATGCTACACTAAACGGTTAAAGATGTTTGAATTAATCAATGAGGATGTGAGATCTTCATGTTCTGAGTACAATGAGAATGAATTGGACCTGCTAATGCTACAGAATGCCATGCAAAAGGAATGCTGCATTATACCCTATCAACAACTTCACTCTCACCTCATGTTACTTCTACCCACACCAACGGAACGAACATGTATTGCCATTTTCCGTCAAGATTTATCCACATTAACGGGTACATTACTGTTGAACTTTGAACAATTGGAACAACAATTTGATAAAGAAAAGGTTCAAAAGGATAGTTCCAGTACTGCACTTCAAGTGATCCACAACCAATTTCAGTCATTCATCAGTGGGGAATTTACATCAGATTATGATCAAGACATGACTGAGATGTCTTTCAAGAGACACACTGGAATGGAAATTAGTGTGTTCATAGAGACACTTATCCATCTCATGGATAAAGTGGATAAGTATATTGAGGAAGTTACTCAGAAAGAAGAAAAAATTGATGAGAATCTGGTTCAGTTGACAGATTGTTGTGATGAGTCGGGTAATGTTTCAGTTGAAAGATCGGATGTTGCTGAATGTAGAATAACAGAGTCAACAAAGAATGATGTAACCAGCGGTTCAGTAACTCCTATCACACAAGAAGTGGATGCAGTAATCAGAAAGGGGATGAATGTCAGGCACAATCAAAAGATTGTAGTGTTGAATCGGGTAAAGCATCACATAATGGATCAGTTGGAGCTGAACACAGAGGTTCAGATACAGATAAGTTTGACACAGCCAGTAGTTCAGTGATTCTTGCTACACATGATGAGGATGCAGATGACAGACCGATAAATGAACATGTGTCAAGTGATGAGGTACCCTTAACTGTTCAACATAATGCATATGAAATTACTCTTGTGCAAACTGATCACATCACAGAACATGTTCTTGATACATGTTCTGTAACTGAAGCTGAGTCTGAGGTAAAGTGTTTCAAAACTAATGATATGGTTGATAAGATAACTTTTGATGAACTTTCTAATAAATTCTCAGAACTTGAAAAACATTGCATTTCACTTGAAATTGCAATCCAAAGAAAACAAGAAAGTTTTCAAATTGTGAAACCTTGCAACAATCCGGAATTCCCTGAATTTCATGAATTTTTTGAAATAAATGATTTAAAAGCTCAGCTTCAGGACAAAAACTCGACAAAATGAAATTTGAAGAAACATATTTATGATATGCATGTGAAAAGAAATTTGGTTACAAGTAATTCTGATGATAATGCTACTAATGATATTAAAATGAGAAATGATGAATTAGCAATTTGTGTGGCCAAATTACTAAAGGAAAATGAGTCTTTGAAAAACCATCACATAGAACTAAGTGACTCTGTCAAAGAAGCTAGAATTAAGTCATTGGAACAAACAAACTCTTTGATTGCCAATATTGATGAACTCAAAGCTCAACTTCAGGATAAGAGTTTCACTATAGTTGCCTTAAAGAATGAGCTCAGAAAAACAACATGGAATAGTGTGAACACTAAGTTTACAAAACCATCAACCTTGGGGAAGCCAGTTTCTCATCCCACTAGAGACCGGTCCATTGTGAGGCAGCCTACTGCATTTATATCTGAAAGAACAAAATCTTTGAAGACAAGGCTTGCCTCCCAAGTTGATGCGAAACAAGTTTTGTCAAACCAGTCACTTCACCTAAGTTACCTAAGAATAATGCTTCTAGCTCCGTTAACCATCAAAAAGTAGCTACTTCTACTCCCAGCACCTGTAGGAATAGTTTGAAAACAGTGTCAAAACCAAGCATTAAAACCCATAATTCATATGATATGAATGACTTGTGGAAGAACTATTATCTAGAAAAAGCTAGGAAAAAGGCACAGATTCGAAAAGACGGAATTTTAGGTGCAAGACCTAGGATGATGCATTCCACGAGATTTCAAGGCACTGCTAGTAGTAGTAAACCATTACCTAGGAACTCTCAAAAGACTAGGGGTTGGCTTGCATCTAAAAGTAGTTATATGAAGAAGAATGCTAAGCATGTAGAAAATAAAACTAGAAATTCCGAGTCTTTTCCGAATAAGAAACATTTTCCTAATTCACATGCTAAGGTACAATCCACTAAGGCTACTAACATGGCTAAGGTTCAACATGTTATGAAGCAAAACAAACCTAAAACTTTACCTAGATGGATCCCAACTGCTAAATCTCTGGAGTCTAGGAATAACGATAAGTCTACCACTGTTCATAAGAATGTCACCAATCCTAGACCTTGCCATAAGTGAATTCCGTCTGGTAAAATGTTTAAGGATGTTGGACTTAGGTGGATTCCTACCGGAAAGCTGTTTACCGATGACATTATCAAGGTTGACGGTGAAACCCCAAAGGGTTTGGATACTAATGTCACTAACCAAAATATATGCAATCAAGTTTGTAATATTAGTGCAGGTAGTCCTTACTCAGTTGCAGATACTTCGATCCTTCACTACATGGACTGGCTTAAAGTATGGATTACAAATGGATTGATATCTCATAACTCACGGGTTCAAGTAACTCAATCTTGATATTCATTCGGCTGTGACGTATGAACACAACAGTTCATGCCTCGTACTCTAAAGATAAGAAAAGTGTACATTTCAGTGCGCTTTATCTTCCAAAGAAGAGAAATCTTCTTATGACGTTTGAACACAACAGTTCAAGCCTCGTACTCTAAAGAAAAGAAATGTGTACGTTTCAGTGCGCATTATCTTGGAAAGAAGAGAAATCTTCTTATGACGTTTGAACACAACAGTTCAAGCCTCGTACTCCAAAGAAAAGAAATATGTACGCTTCAGTGTGCATTATCTTCTGAAGAAGAGAAATCTTCTCAATTATGACCATTCTCATCAACATGATTCATGCTTTTTCCATGCGCTTCAGTCATCAAGTGAACCGGACTACTGATAATTACTCTTATTCCACTTGCTCAATATAATGAAGATGGCGACATCATGTGCTAATTTTGCGGGGGAGAAGTGTGAATAGACTACATTTGGATGATTTCACTTACTTAATCAAGAATGGCATCTCCATATGCAAATTCTTGAGGGGGAGAAGAAGTGTGATAATTCGGCATGGTTGATTGACATATGAGAATATATGGTCATACGACTCCTAACTCATGTAAGAACTGAGCTTCTTCTTATCAGGTCATCTCTACATGGAGTTTCTTCTAAGAGCCGTTGGTTGAAATCTTCTTTTGGACTGATGAGTTTAACGACAAAGTGCTTCCAGTTGCGGGGTTGATTTCCTTGATGAACATATTTCTGTTCTTGTTTGATTGGGAGGGATTTGATTTAAGGAGATTTGCTATATACAAGTTAACAGGAATGCATGTGGTGAGAAGAAGATGTTAACTTTCTATTCCCCATTCGAACAATCTTGAAGAAGGTCGAGTCTACAGTCGGTTCTACATTTTTCTACTGCATGTTAGAAGACTAAAGACGAGTTGCATTTGATTATCTAAAGACTTCTTCTTAATCTGGGCATTTATCAAACAGATTGTCGGTTTAGGGGAGAGCACTAATTGGGGGAGAGTGAAATGTCAGATTTAATCCCCAATTAGGCTTGCTCATATTCTTCAGCAAGTTGATTCTCACAAAGATTAAAAGTGGTCTTCTCAAAAAGATTTCAAGTATTTGGGCTGATAAGATGTTGCTGATTCTGAAGTGTCAAAACCAGCAAGGGGGAAGGAGACAAGCATCTAAACGCGAGTAAACTTGATGAACTTAATACTTCTAAGTGATTGAAGATATCCCGGGAAGACGAAGGTTATTACCGCAGAGAAACTCAATGTTTGACTCATGGCGTTTAGTGTTCTTATTCCAACTATGTGGGAGAAGAGATGGAAGAGTT
>BPTQ01000007.1:132806030-132827177 GCA_019973895.1 Chrysanthemum seticuspe
GATAAAAAAATAATCTTCCTCAACCCCAACCTTAGCGTAGTAACTCCTCACTAGCATTCCTATTCCCCTAGAGAACGATATCAATTCCCGTGGCTTACCCTAATACTACACTACAACGATTAGGTTCACTGCCTAGGGTGTTGAAAAACTTGCTCGACGAAAAGGAAGTTCCTTTGACCCCGAACGACGCGTGTAGCGTTATCACATTAGCTATCTATTATAGTCGCTTTTTAATGTTGGTCTACTTATATAGTAAGTATCCATTCTAGGAGTCCGTAATGTAATATTTGTATGCTATGCAGGTCGAGACCTATTAGGAATGAAGTTACCTGGATTGACTTTGGTACGAGAAATTCACACGCTGAAGTTACCGAAGAAAAGCAAGCAAATGAGCTCTTGACACTGCAAAAGAATGGTGCTCTCAATCAGGTACCTGTTCATTTTCAATAGAAACAACGAAACAAAAAAATAGTATGTGGCTGTAAGGTATTTGGGATTGCTTATATTTAACTGTAAGGAAATACTAGCCACTGAGTCAAAATGCAGTTTTAGATATCAGTATATAAGCTGTTTTAATAATATGTTTGGACCAGGCTTTCTATTTGAGTGTCAACCTATTAGCAATCGTAAGTTATTGATCTTCAAAAGTAAGCGACCTCATGTTTTTTTTGTTACTGTGATACATATTTAATGCACGATTCTGCTTTTTTTTTTTTTGGATTATTTGATTATGGTATGTCAAACATAATGCGAGAGATACCATCTGGCTTTGCTTTGCGCAATTTATATTAAAAAGGCGCATGCTTTATTTAGATAAGATAGTCCAAAACAACTTAAATAAGCTAA
This sequence comes from Chrysanthemum seticuspe, assembly GCA_019973895.1. Lineage (NCBI taxonomy): Eukaryota > Viridiplantae > Streptophyta > Magnoliopsida > Asterales > Asteraceae > Chrysanthemum > Chrysanthemum seticuspe. Next base: position 132,806,877 of record BPTQ01000007.1, read on the forward strand.
TTAGTCTAACCTTCTTGGGTCTATGCAGCCACTCAAAAGCTCTTATTGGCCAACATATTAAGGTTCGAGTGTGTGTGGTTCAGTAGTTGTATTCAGAGTGTGTATTCAGGGGGTGTGGGGTCTGTTAAGGGTGTGAGTTCAGTGAATCGATTGAGTGTTCAGGGGGTATATATTTACGAGGTGGGGTCATTTTCAGATTGACACGATCACTTTGTGGCATATGGATATAAAAGAACTCATATGTTCTTTTCAGGTTATCATAAGCTGCAACTAATCATCTTTAGTAAATAGTTTGGACCATGTGATTCTTAAGGTTAAATAATGTATTCACAGTTGCCTCATTTCTGCCGCTTGGTTGTCGGGAACTCGGTTGGGGCACTCCTTGCTACATTTTCTCATTATAATCTATCGAGAAAAAGCCAATTCTCTTTACATTGAACTTCATTTGTTTATTTCAATTGAAAGATTGTGTATGTAAAGTTGTGCAGTACAATGTATAGGCTAAAATCTTCCAATGATCTTATGAGTATTGAAACTTTTCTATTGGTGTTTTGTGCATGTGTGTATGTGGCAGCAAGGAAAGCACAGAATTCACAGTAATGGAAACCAACGCCTTCCCAAACATTTGCAGCTCGGGTGAAAGAATGTACTGTTGAACATGAGATTCAAGAGGACTAGCATCATGTATAACAACAGGTAGGGCCTCTTTCATCTAAATTAAAACTTTAACTATTAATGACATAGAATGCCGTCAATCATTAGTGATGAATGTATTTCAAATAAAATGGATTTTTATACAAGCAAACAATTCTTAAGTTGCAAGCTAAAATATGTGGTTACCCACTGTTTGGAATTGCTAATTAACTTATCGTGCTTCGCAAATAATCGATACACAACTTTGTATGACTATTAGGTTTTGGAAATCAAAAAAATATGGACATACGACTACTAGATTGCATTTGGGTGTGTCACTGCAACCTCTATGGTTAGATTATAATAGTAGATGAACAATATAGATAGTCCAAAAATTGTGTACCTATTTTTTTTTAACGCTGTTGGTGTTAAAACTTAAAAGCCAGAGCGTACATACCTGTTAAAGAATATATGTTGGTAGGGAATTTCCTTACACTTTAGAGGTTGACATTGCAAGTTTCAACCTTTGATACTAGGTAGGGATGGATGAACGCTTAATAGACTTTAATGAAAGCCAGCGGTAGTACAAAGTGCATAGAAAAAGTACGCGGAGGGAATTTTGTTACAGGAATCAACAGACGAATCGACAAAGTTGTCTACAAAACTACATGTGGTAAGTAACCTTTGCGACCGTACTTGCATTTTTAATTTATGTATAGTAGTTATGAGCCGTACCTTATGTTATAGGGAATGAACATGCGAAACGACAACACAAATATTTATACTATACCTTACTAAGACCGTAATGACGGCCGGCTGGGGCTCCTAAAAAACTATGTTTAAAAGGGTTGTTTGGGTATTTTCAAGGGGTGTATGTGGTTACTTCAATACCACAATTTCAACTTAATAAAATCATAATTCACATTAATTTTATAGAATATGTACTTACATTTTCATAAACATTTATTTAAAGGCCTGTCAATGAACTTATAGCATATCTGTTATTACATGTTGAGAGTTTGACAACCATTGTGTTCGAGATGTAAATCAAGATATCCATGTAACATAGTGGTTATTCCACTTTAAAAAGAATTAAGCCATGAAACAGAAAAAAAAGAACTCCGAATTCCCTAACACCATTTTAGCCTCTTTTACAATGATTCATAGGAAGGATGCTGATAAAGCAACACACATACAGGCTGAATTTGTGCGGCGGTTTTCTGGGCAGCATTAGCATCCCAAGGTATAAGATTTTTGCATTGGGTTTTGTTTGTAAATTTAGTCATATTTAGTTTACAGGCTTAAATCAGCTATAACTTCACAATCAAAAAAAAGTTTCAACTTATTAGTTCCTTTAAGTTTAATGCGTTCACTATCGTTAGAGAATGTCGAGCTATATTGAAAAAGTGGAATGCCTTTTGTGATGGGAACCACTGATGGTTCCAAAATCAGAATTGTGTCTATAGTATACCTCGCACGTTACTCGATACTGCTTATGTTCTATTCTGGAAATGATGTTTGGATTTGGTTATTTTAAAATGCCATCAGCTATCTTATTTCTTATACAGGCCTTATGGAATTGTGTTGCGGTGGTACGTTACACCTAAGTAGCATATCAATAGTCGAGGTAATTTCAAACTTATTTGTTTCGCATGCATTGATAAATGGTTCACACAGTTGGCAATAAAAAAAAGAGTGTTTGAGATTGATTATTCAAAGTAGTCGTTGTCTTGTTCACAACAGCTATCTTTTAACACTTAAGTTTATTAAGTTCAATTTTTTTGTATTATGAAATAATGGGATAACCACAACTGTCATCTTTTTTCCCTTTTCTTTTTTAGTTTCGCAACAAGGTCATATCCGCTTGATGTGAGGCGAAACATGTCTGCCATTTGCGCTAGGCAACACGTGCCTCTTTGTCAAGTAAGTTTTCTTTCCTTGTAAATTTGTATGGTTTCAGACCTGCCCAAGAACAAATTCGCTAAAGTCCAGTATGCTGCATTCAAAAAGTTTTTCAAAAACTTACTACATTCCAATGTATATAAAGGAACAACTAAAGAGACTGATAAAAATAAATTGGAAATAAGACACTATAGGTTGGTCTGGGTGCATCATCTTTTATACGCTTATTTATCACAAGATTATTTCCAGAATTGAGTGCATGAAAAGTAACAGTGAATTATCCCAAACACGCCCATAGCTATAGATTGTGTCTGTTATGTTTCAAAAAATACTGGATTATGTTTGGTTAAGCTTTTTAAATATTGGATATATAAAGCGGTTTTAGTTTCACGATTTTCTCATACTCTTTAGTCAACGCAAACCACAAAGTCAACATATACTTCATATTGTTAATGATACGTGGACGTCAAGTTGCTGTGAAAGAAAAATTTATCATGAAATTATGTTAAGGAACTTCTACTAATACTTATATAAACAATAATGTCCAGTGAATATATTACATGTATATTTCTAATGCCATCTCTACTATTTGGATAACATCGGCAAATAATATAATTTCACCTATTACACTATTAGTCTATTACAGAAAAATATATAAAAGTTCAGGTATAAACTCTAATGTCTTTTTTGTTTTCTTTTCTTCCTATTGTAGATACGCCAATAGCTACATCCTTCAGTTATCTGATGATCTGCTGCATATATATACGGTTAGAGCAAGCTGGCACTAATTCCCGGGTTTCAGTTTTATACAAATAAGAACTGCAACTTTTTTGTATTTTTTATTTTTATTTTTTTTATTTTTTTAATTTTTTTTTTCAGTTCTTACTTTTGCCTCTATGTTGACTCTTTGTTCCTATTAATAAAATGCTTGCTTAAAAAACAACATAATTGCTTACTTAAAAAAACGTTAACATAATTGTAATAAACACAAACACAACCGCCCCGTAGCAACGCGCGGGCAAACCCACTTGTTTCATATTAATGCAAACAAGTATGACAATTATCATCTTTATATATTTAATGTGTCTTAGGAAATAATATTCAATCACAATTAATTGCTTAAGTATAATTAATAATCTTGTCATAAAACATGCATTAAATATGTGTACAATTTTGTCCATATGATTTCTACACAGAGATTCAAACCACTAGAGTTTTCCATCTCTTTGAAGAAACTCATCTTCATTCTCTAGTCTAACTATTAAGATAAACCAAATTTCCAAAATTGATTATCTTTATGGACAACATCTTTAACATTCATAGTAGGAGGCTTCATTCAACCCGTGCGATGCCCGGTCTAGTGGTTGAGGGGTCATGTTTTTACCAATAATGTTGTATATGATGGTATTTAGATACATGTTAGAGAATTTGCATTTTATTTATTATTTAAATGGCTAATAATGTTATCATTATTTTAGTTTATATTATTTTTGTGGAATCTATACTTAGATGCCTAATAATGTTATAATTACTTTTGTATTTACATTACTTTATTTCCATTAAAAGTTTTTATTAACATAGTCTTTTCATATGTAGTATTTTAATTTGAGTAAGTTACATAAGTGTTTTGTTTCTTATTTATTTTTGTCTTTTGTTATTAGGAATTATATAACTATTTGTACTCTTCAATGGCAAATTTTGAGTTGTTAGAGAATTTGATGAATATTTCAGGATCATCAAAATTGCATGATTGTATGCGTTTGTGGTTTGTGCAACAGGCATGTGAAGATGATGCATTATCAAAGTTGCTTTTTGATTGTTGTCATCATTTGAGGCGTGTAATGGCTAAAAACAACACGATGATTTTGAACATGGAAGCGTTAGGTCATCGTGGCGTAGCTTTAGATTCGATTGATGCTTTGAGAAAGACGCAAGAGAGGCATCGTGTACTGCTTGAAAAATTAGTTAATTTGTTTTGGGAAGCTAAAGACGGTGTTCGTGAGGAAGAGTCAAATGCTAAAAAAATGAATGAGTTTAATTAGTAAATTTTATTTAGATATCTTTGATGGTATTAAAATTTTTAGTGTTTTTGCTTGTTTTTTTGATTACGAAATTTTTAATTAACGAAGATTTATAAATTATAAGCATGTGTTTTAAGGTTAGGACGTTAATTGTAATGCATTGTGTATGCAGGGTTTGTTTTATATCAAATGTATAATTGAGGGTGTTATATTGCAATGTTGGACATCTTCCTAAATACTGCATTTCTCATTTATGCATGGAAACTTCAAAGTCTCCAGTAACACCCAAATTAAATGATCCAATGCCTCTTCAGTGTCTTTGTGTTGTTTTTTTTTTTTTTTTTTGCAACTTCTTATTTACGAACCTTAATTATTGTGTTTGTGTTGTTTTATTTGCAAATTCTTGTATACCCACCTTAATTATAACGACCACACAATTTTGTGTATATATAATCGAAGATCAATTACATCTAACCCTAATTTTAACACACAACTCTATCCACAGTAACCCTAAAATCAAAATGTCAGCCACACCAAATCTCGATGAATTGAAATCTCTCACTCAAACTGGAAAACTTGTTGATGCTTTCAGGCTACTGATAACTCACGCTAAAGTAGAGGAGGAAGGTTTAATTGCTCGTATTGGGGAGGAGAGCAATCAGTTAAGGGCAGTGATTGACAAACAGGAGCAGACAATCAATGAGACGGCTATCACTTTTTCTCGTTTCAATGTCGTGGCAGCAACTGGTCATGATGCTATCCTTGAAATACAACTGAAGGATCGCAGGAAACTTGATCTGTTGGCTCAACTGCTTGTTTTGTGTCGTCAAAGCTTGTTGGAGAAGGAGGAGCTTTTGGAGAAGCTGGATGAAGCTGAAAGTTCTGATGATGAAGATTAGGGCATGTTGGGTAGTTTCTGTTGTCTTTTGATGTATGTAGTTGGTTGGGTTAATGTAGGTTTTATGTCAATGATGATTATTTTAACTTGTTTAACTTTTTTAATGGAAGGAACTGATCTATGATCAGTTATGTTTATGTTATAATCATAGATTATGTTTAAGTATTTACATTATTATTATTATTATTATTATTTTAATATATATTAAAAAGGGTAAAGTATAACCCGTTTGACTTTTTCTCTCACACATCTCTCACACTTGGTAAAAATACGGAATAACGCCTAAATAACATATTTAGGGTTTTTAATCTAAGGCAAAATTGATCAAGATTAATAGTAATCAATATTTTTTTTTTGAGGGTTATGATAAAGGATCTGATTATCTGTCGATTGATTCCAATATTTCAGGTATTCGATTTCATTATGATCAAATTAAAGCGTGCATATTTAAATGTTTGAATTTATTGAGTGTTACTTTCTTTATGATGTTTATTGATTTAAGAATGATATGGGTTTATTTTTGTTTCGATTAAATTGAACAAATAAGCATATGTTTTACTTATCGGTATAAATTTCTAAGAGTTTGAAGTTTTTTATGGATAGTGTTTAGGATGATGATGGTGTCTTGAAACAAAGATCATGAATTTCTTTATCACTTTGGATTGTTGTTTTTAACGAATCTTATAATGTTCAAAACCATTTACAATTAATATTTTGAAAGTCCAATTATGTGTTAAGAATGAGTATGATTTTCTCAGGCGAAATTTTGGTTGTTTTAAGGTTTATAGTTAAGTTTTGGTTATTAGAAAATTTGTTGACTTGATTTTAAGCTCCTTATGTGACAATTTTAATTGTAATATACAGGAAGAAACTTAAACTTAAAACCGGTAAGCATCTGAGGAAATGAGGATGATGGTGGGGTGTTTTAGCTTGGTTAGTGGTGGCGCGTGGTGAATGATAGTGGCTGTGTGGTGGCGCGTTATGGTGCATGAGAATAATAATACGGCAAAAGCGGTGGAGATTATGGTGGTGATGAGGAGGGTTGTGGTGATCACGGTGGTGGTTGGTGTAATCGTTGTGCAGGTTAGATGGGTTATTGGTGATTAAGGTTGTTTGTGTCGAGACCCTCTTCAGATCGGAGGCTATTCATTTTGGCACATTCTTTAATCAATATCTCTTAACTAAGAGTGTTGTGACTCGTTTCCGCATTTATCTTTACAGCAATGTAAGTTTACGTTCTTTCCTTTAAGATTAACTTTTCTTTGGACGAGAGGGTGCAAACGGTGTGACTAACTTCTTGATCTGCCTCCTTGAGAGGTGTGAATACCTGCTCTGGTCACACCCAATTCTCTTAGCCGAGTCTTGTTAATCTTGGGTGTGTGTTCTGTTTAATCCCTTAATTGTGGTTGTTTAGCTATTGTCTTAGTTTCTGGCGATGAGTAGGCTGAGGGATTGAGAAGTTGGTGTTAAATTATTGGTGGTTATTTGTGTTTGAAGGTGGTTGGTTTCTTTATAGCACGGTAAGTTTATGTTATTTCCTTTAAGATCAACTTTTCTTTGGTCGAGAGGGTGCAAACGGTGTGACTAACTTCTTGATCTGCCTCCTTGAGAGGTGTGAATACCTGCTCTGGTCACACCCAATTCTCTCGGCTGAGTCTTGTTAATCTTGGGTGTGCGTTCTGTTTGTCTTAGTTTCTGGCGATGAGTAGATTGAGGGATCGAGAAGTTGGTTTTGTATTATTGGTGGTTATTTGTGTTTGAAGGTGGTTGGCTTTCTGACTACAGTTTGGTGTCTTTGACTTCTGAGTCTAAGTGTATCATAGTAATTTTTTTTTTTTTGTTTTAAGGTGTATAGTTAAGTCGTGCCTACTACAGTTTGTGGTTATTTGATTAAAGAGTAACCGTGGTGCTGTATGAATACATGTTAAGAGTTGGAACAATATCATGCACTGATGCACATTATGAGTGTTCGTGGCAAACAACCAAGTAATAATAAATAACTGTTGTTTGAACATCACATATAGTTCCTACGTTAGGTTGCTGAATGTTTCTTTGAAAACAATGTTACGCGTGCAATTCTTAAGCTCTGGGTCCTTGTCTTCAACCATTAGTATCTTAAGGCCGTCAGGGCTGGTAACTCTAGATAGCGCCACATAAAGCTGACCATGACTGAATACGGGAGAAGGCATATAGAGGCCAACGTAATTAAGTGATTGACCCTGACTTTTGTTAATTGTCATTGCATAACATGGTCTTACAGGGAATTGTCGCCGTTTTAGAATAAATGGCCACTTGGATTGCGTTGATGTCAGTATAATCCTGTGTATAACAACGTTATCCCCTATATTTGAACCTGTAAGCACCTTAGCGTGAATAACAAACTGGCCTAGATATGTGATGAGCAACCTTGTTCCATTACACAACCCTTTGGTTGGATTGATGTTCCGCAATAGCATAATTGGCAATTCCTTTTTTAAGTGAAGAGCATGTGGGGGCATACCGGGGAAATTTAAGGAATTAAGAAATTCAATCGGATAGTGTTCGTGCTGTTCTAGGCTATCTGTAGATGCCTTGCAAATCTCATCCGCGCTGTTGTATGTAACAGATTCCCCTGATAACTGTTTAAACATGTACTCATTGATGTCATCAGCGTCATCATACCGAGGAGTTAGTATTGCCCTTTCTTTGAGGTACACATCGTCGGTTTGCCTCGTTGTAAAATCAGGGTATGTCTCTGTGACAATCTGTTTTATTGGACAATCCCACAATTTAATTAGGAACATTTCAGGAATGTCAATCCAACTTGGGTCGTCCTCTCCTTCTTTGCATTTTGCCGGCACGTTTCCATCCCCCACAGCCAAAACCCATCTATTGAAATCTTGTTTTCGAGTATCAAGCTCCCCATTCTCAGTATACTCGTTGACACGCATGCTACGTGTAAGTCTAAATACTTTGCAATGCTTCCATAGTTCAGATTGGTTTATGCACGATTGAACAATGTCTGCCCTGCTTCCTTTTGGTATAACTGGCAAAACTTGTCGAAAGTCACCTCCAAGCAAGACCGTCACTCCTCCAAATATTCGATTCCTACTGTCAGGATCATGATATCCTAAAATATCCTTGAGCGTCTTATCCAATGCTTCAAAAGCATATTTTTGAGTCATCGGAGCTTCATCCCATATAATAAGTTTAACTTCCTGTATGAGTTCAGCCATATGTGTATTTTGTTTTATGTCGCATGTATTGTTCTCTAATAATTCAAGCGGTATAACAAAACGGCTATGCGCGGTTCTCCCACCTGGTAGTAACAATGAAGCTATTCCAACCCAAATTGAAAGTGTTAATCAGTAACAAATTTTTATCCATTTTAAAATAGTTGACTGTTTAAAACATAGTATAAATTTATACCTGAATATGCAACAGCGAGCACTATCATGCGTTCCGATCTTAATCTTGAGATGATACTCTTGTATAAAAACGTCTTTCCAGTTCCGCCTGGACCGTATACGAAGTAAAAGTTCCCTTTTTTACCATGGACAGATTCAATCACCTCTTCATAGATTAAACGTTGTTCGGGATTTAACAATGAATGAAGTTGCTGATGTTCAATCTTACTCTGTTTCATATCATAATTCAACACCTCACGTATGAGAGGATTGTCCATGTTGGTTAGTAACCTTGGGTCAGGCACTGGTAGGTCTTGGAATTCAGATAAAGATCTACCATTTCTATTTAATAACTCTTGGATCTCTATCAAACAATAGTTCTTTAGTTGCTCGTCCGTCAACTCCAAGTCAGGATAATTGAACATTTTCCTTTTCTTGTGTAGAATATCTTCTGATAGAAACTTCCAATTTTCTTCCCAAAATTTTAAAGGTCTGCTAACATCGCAAAATATTAAAATTGTTACAAATATGTCGCGTAACTGTGGTCCAAACATCCATACACTTGCTTCTGATATAGCATATGTGATCGGGTCCAAACCGTCAGTTTTATCACGCAAGCTAACCACTTGTGAATGGTCAACCGTAACAAAAGCCAGACAGTCTGAAACCAATGCAATGAAGATCAAGAGGAGTATAGTGTTTCCCCAGGTCGTTAAGTCCCAACGATCTGTGCACTGAATCACCAAACGAATAGTGATCGGGGAGAATTTGAACGGAAAAGGGTTATGATTATGAATAGTTATACCTAAAGAGAAAGTTTATAAATTACAGGGGCTTAAATTCAAATTAAAGAAAATTAAAAAGCTAAATTATATTAAATAAACGCTATCACTATTTTTAAAATTATGTTTTTTATTTTTTCTTTTATAAAATTTAAATTAAAAACTACGTAACGTACAAAAGAAAATGAGAAACTGAAACAATATTAACCCTAAAAATATAAAAATGACATTTTTACAAACCTAATGATAAGAGAAAATTTTGAGAAAAAGAAAATTATTTTTATGACTATTTATTTAATTATTATTAATTAAAAACTATTTTTACCAATTTAATAATACCCTAAAATATAAGAAAATATGAAATGAAGCTAGAAAAATGAAATTATGACTTAGAAAAATCTAAAATAACTAAAGAGAATTTTCAAAACTAATTTTGTATTTTTCTGATTTTTTTTCTATTTTCTATGAATTAAAAACTATTTAAAACTAATTAAATTGCTAAAAATTACAAATTTAACTGAGAAAAATCTGGAAAAATTATTTTTTACTTTTTATATTTATCTTAACCTAGGAAAGTTGAAAACTTATTTTTTTGAAACTTTTCTGATTTAATTGTATTAAAAGCTAATTAAAAATGCCTAAAAACTGATTTAAATGAGGAAAAATATCAAACAGTGCTGGAAAAATATGAAAAATTCGGGAAAAGTCTAAATTAATATTCTGAATCTAAGAAAAATATAAAAACAGTAGCTTACGTGTGATAATATGGAACTGCAGTGACAAGTGCTTATAAATAAGCACTCAAAATGAGCTAAAGGTACCAAATGAGCACCCACTTATCACAGAAGCTATAATAAGCTAAAACTACTAGAAATGAACTAAATTCAACTAATCTATACTACTGAAATTCAAACTACAATGATTTGATGATTTGAAAGATTAAGTGCCAAACAGTTTTTAGCTACTACCTTGTAGCTTGAAAATAAGCCACTCAAATAAGCTGAAACTCGAAACCAGATGTTGGAACCTAAAGTAGACCTGGCTATGAACTTATAAACCAAGAATGAGCCTGAGATAAGCTCAAATGAGCTTTTGACAAGCTCTGCCAAACCTGTGCAGACTCAGTTAAAACTGAGTCAGTGCACAGGGCACTTTTGCCCTATTTGACAAGCTAATTTGAAGCTTATAGAAAATTACTAAAATTCAACAAAAATCATTTATCAACTCTTAACCAATTGAAGTTTTTAAGCCCAAAGTTTCACTTGAATTCAACCAATAATGAAGCTATGAAAAATCACCCAAGTTGGGTGAAAACTGAGATTTTCAACTTTTGACTTTATAACAGTTTTGATAACTTTGACCAAAATGAGATTTGAGCTTAAATCATGAACTGATTATGATGTTTTAAGGTGAAATAAACCTGTAATAAGCTACTACTCTAGCATCTATACCTAAATCAAGCTTTTGATTTTTAAAAATTCTAACAGTATTGCAGTTAGGACAGATCATAGGTAATTTTGACTTCTAGAGTTCTAAGGTGCAAATAAAGGAGCTAAATGACTCTAATATACCTATTAGAAATGACTGCAACAGAATTTAACCTCAAACAGATCCTCTAACTTAGATAATGCAACAGATCCAAACACAGGTTTTGGATATGATTTACAAATAACCACCACTAAAACTTGAATTTAAACCATGCTATCTATGAACTCAGATCCTACTATTGCTATGACAACTAAATGATCCAAGTGCTACTACTATAACTATCAATGAGACATCACACTGATTATGCAGATTCAAAGAATTAAAATGCAAAGGGATTTGGAACTCACAGCTTGTCCAGCCATAATGTAGCTTGAATCAAAACCATAACCACACTAACCTAAGCTAATCCTACCCATTCCAAGCTCTGCAAGAACCAATGCCATAACCATTTCCAGGACTGCTTGAACCAAAATTCAACACAGTTTGACTTTTGTTGACCAAGTTCCAAATGTGTTTGAACTTGAGTTATAGGCTTACCAAAAGCTATAAGTAGCTTAACTAAGCTTATTTAAATTAAAATAAAGCTACTTGGAGCTTAAGTACAATAGCAACTTTAAAACTGATTTAAATAAGAAAAATGCAAAAACTGAAATTTGAGAGAACTTGAAATTGATTCTTAAAAGTAGTTTCAATACACTGGAACAACTTAGTTTGATACAATACAACTTAAAATTACAACTTAGAACCTATTTAAGACATAGAAATTTTAAAACGACATACACTTGAAAATAAAAACTAATTACTACCCCTTCTCTCTTTCTTCTTCCTCTATTTATATGCAAAATGTCTTCCCACTTGCTTCTGAGCACATCCCACCATTTATCTGAGCCATTGGATCAGTTGAGACAATCTTGGTCGTTTGATGAATTTTGGCGCCAAATTGGATATATAGCAACTGGGGGGTTGAGTGCAAGGGGGGGAAAGAATTTAATGCTTTTTGTTGTTTGGTGAGGTGGAGTGATAAGGGAGGTGAAGGTGGAGCTGGAGGTGAGGTTGTGTCTGGGTTTTACAGGCAGGCAGGTGGGAGAAGAAGACTTGGAGGGAAAAGCAGTGGGTGGGAGTTTGACTGGTTTGACCTGGGGGGTTTAATATTAAGGAAGGGGGGTCCAAAGGTTATTGGCAGGGGATCAAAAAGGATATTGGCAGGGGTCCAAAGGTGCAAAGGGTTCAAGGGTTTTAGGTTTAATATCAAGGACCATTTTGTAATTTCTGATTCTTGAGGGACCAAAGCTGCCAATTTTGCAAAGTTGTTTCAAGGGTCACTTTTGCCAAGTTTCAATAGTACAAGGACCATAAAAGACATTTTCAAATTTCCAAGGACTATTTTTGCCAATTTTGAAACTTGAAGGACCAAACTTGTAATTTCTCAAAACTTTTGACATTTTTCACCAAAGGACTAATTATGACAAGTTATGATTTTAAAAGGACCTTTGGTGACTTTTCTTTTAAAATAAGTGCTCAGGGACTATTTTTGACAAGATTTGAAAGTCGGGGGACTGAAACTGCCAATTATGCAAACTTAGCTCATTTTTCATCTGATTTTAAACATTTTGCATCTGAAACATATAAAATACAATTTTGAGATATTTTCAGTATTTTGATGCATTTCTGAGCATTTTTAAGTGTTTTGCAGTTCAGATTTGACCAAAAATGATGAGTATTTACACACTCATCAATATGTCCATTCCGTGTCATCATTTAAGAGGCCATACACAAAACATGCCTCCTTGAAAGTCGAAAATAGTTTTTCGTGAACAGTCATGAGTTTTTCCCAAGAATCAGGACCTCTTGCAATGTTCAACAACATTCTAAGATAATATCGGTCTCCAGACGCCGGGTGCGAGTAAACAATCCGCCTGATGCATTTTTGCAATTTGCGTTTTTTCCACAGTTTGTCTTTCTCATGCCACACGTAATGTGTAGGTATCTCAGCATACGTATACTGATCCGCATCTGTATCACGCTTGTTTAATTCAAACCAATCAGTGAACATGGTCATGTCGATACCTTCTCTTTGAATTAGGGCGGGCAAGCTTTCCGAGTCACGTAGTGTGATTGCGTGCTGATTCGGCAAGTGGTAATTCAGCTTCATAACAGACGGATATGAGAAATGTATGTCGTATGAAAACAAACGCCACACCGCCTCACATGGAGCTAAAAAATGACAATTTAAATAGTTCTTTATTTCGTCAACCTCCAAAACTTGTACATTTGCTGTATCACCATCATTTTTAACATTCTCTTGTATAACAATTGTGGCTCTATCGGGACCTTTATTTAAGTACTTGAATAAGTACTTAATTGCTTTGGATCTGTTGCACCATTCCACGTTAATGTGGGCCTGGTATTTCATGAGGAGATAACGGTTGTGAGGCACCACATATCTGTTATCGTATTTGAATTTCCCTTTTATATGGTGAGCGTTATTATTCCTCCGGCGATAAATAGCATAACCATCATTATCAACAATTGTTTCAACCACAAAAGGTTTAGGAAAATGTTTTGAGCACTTACCCTCAGTTGTACATGGGGCTTTTTTTTCATCTTTACCGCAAGGTCCATGTAACATAAACTCAGTTACTACTTTATACCCATCCGGATCATTGATTCGACATGGTATCTCAGCTGTAATTATATCATTTATCTGGGATGGGGTTTTGCATTTCAATTCTTCTTCTAGCCACAGTAGGATATGAGCATGTGGCAGCCCACGTTTTTTAAATTCTATGACATACACAACTAAAATATAATCGTAAACAAACATAAGATAATACACAATGTATATATAAAAGAGTAAACAGATTAAAAGTATGGGTTAATTTTTGTTTACCTCCTCGTGACTTGCCAAATATATGAATTTTTGTAAGGTCGTTTAACAGTTCAGTAAGTTTAATCTTGAACACACGTGTTGCCACTTTTGGACGGTCATGTACTTTTTGGCCCGGGACGTGCTTTAGCATTTCTGCAATCTCGGGCCATTTTGGATTAGCAGTGAACGTGATGAACAGGTCTGGATTCCCATACGTCCGGCATATAGCCATTGCATCCTGGTAGTTTTGCATCATATACCTTGGACCGCCTATAAAACTTTTTGGCAGAACGATTCGTTTTCCCAGTCCTGCTGCACTTGTATCCCCCCTTGTTACAACGTCACAAACATTATGATATAGATCAACGCGTAACGTATCTTGATTTTTTCTGGTCCATTTTAGCCTCTGTTCTTCAACAGCCGCATATGAATCCACCAAGTATTGTTGGAATAATCGCCCACCTCTAAGCAGTGTAGTACCTTGGTTATTTCGTTGTTGTATGATATATGAATAGTATTCTTTCATTGTGACAAAAGCCCTTTTGGTCTTGTGTACAGACATGTTGTTGTAATATGGTATCTTTTCATGAAATCCTTCTTCCCCATATGGGAATAACAATGGATATTGAAGTGACATGTATTCTGAATGCAACTCAGAAATACGTTTCAAACCTTCATCCCTATTAGTTACAATAATATCTCTTGTAGGAATACCATCACCAAAGTCATTAGTAATTAGAGCTGCTATTTCGGCCACGGTTGGTGCGTTGTATTGCCGAGATGTAGTATGTCCACTTATCAGCCGTAGTTGAAAGGTGGCTGCATTGTGGTTCTCGCACCAATCTCGAGCCATTCGAAATGCCTTAGCAATTGAATTTGATTGATCAAACATTTTAATTAAGCTCGCTACTATACTTGGATCTAACACATATCCCCCATCTTTGTCTATAAAAGCTTTCATTCGGTTTTTCACTTCATTTCCAGTGTCAAAAAAGTATAGCTGTGCATATTTAGGTTGAATTCCCTGTGTTGGAAGAAGAGAACCTATTCGATGATAGCTCTGGCCATTTACTCTAAAGGTATATGGACCCCTGCCCGTGTTAATTGAATGGTCTATTCTTGCTCCAAAAGATGTGTAACAAAACATGCCATTATATACCCTGATCTGGTCTTTGAATCTTAAACTTGCAGGATTATTATAGTCCATAAACTCTTTAAGAGGTGAAGGCGTTTCATTAAATCTTGGAAAAAGAAGTTTTCCCTCTTGACAGCAAATGGAAAAAGTTGGGTTGGAGGCGCTCTTTGATTTATCGCTTCTCTCCTGATACCACATAATCGCTTTGCAATTTTGACACTCAAATGATGGATGCCCAATATTATGGTAAACAACGGGAACACCTTGCCAAAAAAGGTCAATTTTATTGGGAATAACAACATTTTTATCCATCAAATAACATAAGGCATGAATTATTAAATATGAAACTACCTGAAGATGCATGTGCGGCTCCGTGTGCGTTTTTTTTAGCTGCACGCTGTGAGAGCGTCCCTGTATGAATAACATTAAGGTATTATTCATTATTACGGAAACAATTGTGTGCCAAATGTAATTTGGTTAGTTAAACACCTGTTGATCTTCTTTTTTTATACATAAAGGGTTGATTTGAAGCATAAGCCATTTGATTCGCTGTCATATCTTGTAAATCACCCCCTGAGCGTGATGTTTGTCCTAACAAATTACGGTGAACACGCGAATCAGGTATCAATTGTTGCAACAATCTTGCACTATAATAACGCAAGTGAATGTTTGGCGCTGGTGTATACCTGTAAATGATTTGACAATTTCATTTAGCCGTAAACCACAATAGCTTTGTGTTATTCCACTTTGACTGACAATTGTTTTCGAATCAATAACGAAAGATTTGTGCAACATGTCTGACAGGGATGGAACATGAGCATGATCATTTTCTGACCCTGTAACGGAAAAACAAATATGGATTTAATCATATACATAATTGGGAGGTATAGTATTTTGTTAAATTGAAATGTACCTGTATTCATTTAGTATTTGGATGATATGTATCAATTATGCAACACATAACCTTGCAGGTTTGGAAAGATATAGAAGCAAGATGTATATTAAAGTATCTCTTGGGATTCTAGTGGTGAACTGATGCAATAAGTGTAATGAACAATGAACAGGCTTCTATGGTAAGTATCTACAGGTTTTTATGATTCTTATTATTGCTTTAATAATGAGACTGATTTTTTTCCAATATAAAATAATAACTTGTTATGTATAACACACAAATTCAGGATGGTTCATCTATATAACATATGTAGAAAGTAAAAAACTCTTAATTGTTATAAAATAATGCAGGAATAAACATGTTTAAAAAATTGCCTTATAAGATAAGTTTATATCACACTTGTCATGTATAAAATAATAATGTATGTGTAAAGTAAACATATGTAGTGGATGGTATAAATACATATAAATAGAAGGAGGGTTTCAAACTCATATAATTCATACCAAACATAATGTTACAGTCATTATTTAATTCATTAGGTATATAATAAAGTCAATTTTAGGCAATCTTGGTGATTGCATTAAGCATCATAACCATCTTCAATATCTGTATCATTTGAGATTTAAAACAACATCGTCCTAACATTTGGGTAATTTCTGGAGGTTTTGAAAAACTTTTTATTAAGTATTCACAATGAATCAATCACATGTATTCATGAATTTAGATGACCCGTTGTGTACTTTAAGTTGATCAATTATTTAAAGGGTTATATGAGTGAATGAAAATAGGGGATACTATAGGAGAGTTAGAGAATTATACAGAAATAGGATTCATTAATTGGATGTTTGGTTACATGTTCATCACATGAAAGGGTTGTAGGAGTGATTAAAAAAGGGGATACAACAGGAAAAGTAGTAAACGACATAGAGATTATTTTCATTAATATAAATATATGGTTCATTCACATATTTATTTTGTTCATGAAACATTACACCTGGTAACCATGTCTGATGGAGAAATTGAAAAAAGCTTTCTTTGCCGACTATTATATGAGACATTACATTTGGTAACAACGTCTGATGGATAATTCAAATAATTTTAAGATACCTAAACAAATATCTTGTACATTAAACATTACACTTGGTAACAATGCCTGATGGAAAAATCAAAAGAACCACAATTGCTTTCATGGTCATCTGGCATTACTAACACACATAGCTATTTGATCTCATGTAGAAATTGTCCAAAGCCACATTATGTTCATCTTGGAGGTACCTGAAATGGAGTTTAGCAAAAAAACAAACAATATTTTGTTTGATGGCAAACCAAAACATGTTGTCAGAAAAAAAACAAAACCAAATGTAATGGAACGGCTAATTATTGTGTCTTCCAAACAACAATTAAAACAAAATTAAAACAAAATCCCAAGAGCAGTTTTTATCAAATGTATTATTATTGTCAAAAGCATTCGTTTTATAAAGGCTTGATGGGGCGCTCATTGGCTGGGGTCATTCAGATTCTTCAACCACAAACCTGTTTACAAAATATATAGGGAGAAACGTGTTATTATGCAGGCAAACGTAAAAGGGTTAGCAGAAAAAAGTGTCAGTCAATATGTGCTAACCGTCTCTGTTTCTTCTTGACGGGCAGGGTGTTGTCATCACCATCCTGCTCAATGTCGACAGTTATCAGTTCAATAACCGCGTCCAAATTATCAATATCAACACTGCATACAACGGAACACGATTATTATGTTAGATGTATTGTAGTAGTAAGATAGATAGGGTAAAGATATTTTGTTGTCACCCAAATGTTTTAAGATCGCTAACCTATCATCTTTATTATCATTTGCATGGTTGGTCTTTATCAGTCGTTTGAACGGTGGGCTGGATGTTGAAGATGTATTATTACTTGCAATATCAGACGCATCACCTTGTACATCATTAACCGGCAGCAGTTCATGTTCTGTAGTTGAATCATCAACAACCACCCTGCAAACAATGGAATTCTATCAGTAAGTGACCTTATACAAATACATGTTGTATTGCTTTCTTTTTATTGGTTTTGAATACCTTTTCCGTTTCCTATCCTCTACAGGCTTGGACGGTGTAGTGAGGGTTGGCGACCGAGCGGGTGACTTAGATGATGAGCATGTAACAGCGGTTTCATTATCAACGGTGCTTGCGCTTGTGGGTTCAGCTGATGTATTATGCGGGTCAACTTGCCAACACGTAAAACTCTCGAATGTTCCATATTCATAATATGTGTGAGATTTGATTTCAAACATGTGTGTTGTCCCAATGAGGTTAGATATAGGTGATGGCAAGTTTGCATGATCGTCTGAACCCTGTAGAGTAAGCCGTGAGTAATGGGAATGATGTAATAGTGTGTAATTAGGCGGGGATTTATAATTGTACCTCATCCTCATCCGACACTGACGCCGAAGCTGGGAACCCGATCAATCCAATGGACGCATCATCAAAAAGGACCACCACAGTCTGCTCGGTATCATCAGAGATACCAAGTTCAAGACGATACCTGAAGGAAACATTCAGCGTATGGTAAATGTCAAGGTGAGCAATTTTATATAATACATTCAAACAATCAAAATATAAGATGCAGATATGGCATTACCTTATTACCGGGTATTCAACTGGTCTGCTGCATGACTCGCACCAAAATATCTCATTCTTTCTAGTAGCCCCTTTCCTGCAGTTGTCTCCCCCGCACGATGGGAAATTCCATCCCTTTCTAGTACGCACATTATCAATCTTGGCCTTAATTATGAAAGCGGCAGACTGTGTATAAATTAGATCCGTAAATGTTGTGAACTATAAAGATAATATAGAGATGGCGACTGCATAATAATACATACATCATTCCTTTTATTTCGGGCCCACATAAGAAGATTCTCGATAGATCCTTCTCTTGGTTCAGAGCTGTCTACCCGCAAAGATCCTTTTGAAGCATCAGTGATGCTAACAAACAATTGTATGATTTGTTAAATTTTGCTGGTTTTAGGATATATTCAATAATAAGAATTAGCTTCTCACCAAATCTCTGAATTCAATTCTTTAATCGCAGGAATGTCGACGGAATCTAGGAGCTGGGTGGATGAACTGCTGGATAGATAGAGCTTATCTAGAAGGTAATATCAAAGGTTAAATGTGTAAATGAAAAGTGTTGAACATGCAAAAGGTAAATAGTCCATAAGCCACTTACTGTTATATTGCTTTGCAAAGGTTGAAGTCACCACAACAGGACACATGCCAACGTGCGTCGCCTTCTTCTCAATCAACACATCAGCAAGCCCTCCCCACAGGGTCACCCGTATGGACTGGCCCCTGATTACAAAGGGAATCGAAACAAAAGAACAGTAAGTTTCCTAATACATATTGGCAAAAAAAAATTCATTTTCACAACATCCTTTGCAACAAATATAAATTTCAACCTATGATTCGCCAAGTAGAAATCAAGGTTTTTGGCTCCTGTTTTGGTGTAGTTCATCCTACCCACATTTGTCACATAACCTGCAGCATCTGAAAGGTAAAAGCTTTTATAGCAACAATATTTAAAAACAATTAATTTTAAGATACCTAAACAAACAACACATTACCAATGAGATATTTGTTTTCTGTGGGCTTTATATGATCAAAATCAACCAATTGTAACGGATACCTAACAAATCCCTTAGATATAACCAAAGATTTCCTTATGCTTGTTGATCCATTAAACTCAAGCATGAACGTATCGTCCTTCCTGATACGAAAATCTTCTTTGTTTTGCATGACTACAAAATTTTTGACCGAATATATAGCACCCTCTTTTAACTTCAAGAAATTGTGAGCTACTGTTGCCTTGGCGGTACAGTGGATAACATTTCCCTGCATAAAAAGTATGTAAGAAAAAATTGACAAACAACAGAGACATTTGATAACTTTTGTATTACATGTTGGCATTATTCAGGTTTTTCACACATGGTGATGGATGTCAACATACTTTAGCATCGGACACCAAGAAATCAGTGCTCAAGTATCGGCCTGAAGGAGCATTTATATCCCACATCCTACAAAGCATCACTACGATCGTGTCGGTCTCATCCAATTTCAATTCGTCCAGTAACAATAGTGCATTTGGTCCTCCGTTTTCTACGGCCATAATTATAGAGATAACGGTCCTTTTTTTACTTGTATGCCTACCCACAATGACTGTGCAGATAATGGGTTGTAAGGCTTATTTATGCAGGTTCCATTTAGTAATGTTTTAATTGTAGATTGATCCATATTCTTTGAGGT
>BPTQ01000007.1:132827277-132942647 GCA_019973895.1 Chrysanthemum seticuspe
ACTTGTTTCATTCGTGATCTACAAGGAAATGACCTTATGTCTGGCTCGCGTAATTCTAGTCTCTACACTATCTCTATGCAAGATATGGTTGCTTCATCTCCCATCTGCTTACTTTCAAAGGTAACATCAACAAAATCCTGGCTATGGCACCGTCGTCTCTCACATCTAAACTTTCAAATAATCACCAAACTTGCTCGACACAAACTAGTTGAAGGTCTCCCACGATTCCGGTATTCAAAAGATCACCTTTGCTCAGCTTGTGAACAAGGAAAAAGCACTCGTGCTCATTTTCCTTCAAAGGTGGAACACAGCTCTCAGCATGTGCTTCATCTTCTTCACATGGATTTGTGTGGCCCAATGCGCGTGCAAACGATCAATGGCAAACGCTACATATTAGTAATTGTTGATGACTACTCACGATGGACTTGGGTCTACTTTCTTCAAAGCAAAGACCAAGCTCCACAAATGATCATCACCTTTCTCACGAAAATTCAAGTTCAGCTCCGGAACACCGTCCGCCAAATAAGAACAGACAAAGGAACTGAATTTGTTAACCAAACCCTTCGTGAATTTTATGAGAAAGTGGGAATTCAGCATCAAACATCTATTGCACGTACACCATAACAAAACGGATTTGTTGAAAGACAAAACCGAACGTTAGTGGAAGCTGCAAGAACAATGTTAATCAATGCTAAACTTCCAGATTACTTGTGGGCAGAAGCTGTATCTACTGCATGCTATACTCAAAACTGATCTATGATCACAAAACGCCACAACAAAACACCTTTCGAGCTTGTCCGCAACCATAAACCGAATCTCAAACACTTTCATGTATTTGGATCTCTTTGCTATCCGAATAATGATCGTGATGATTTTGGAAAGCTCAAAGCCAAAGCTAACATTGGCATCTTTATTGGATATTGTGAGAATTCTAAAGGTTACCGGATCTGGAATCGTCGTACAAAACAGGTGATGGAAACGATTCATGCTCATTTTGATGAACTCACGGAAATGGCTTCTGAGTATAACAACTTAGAACCCGGTCACAACCATTTAAACTTCCCTCAACCCCCATCATCAGCTGAACAAAGCCCCCAGCTAACTCGTCAACAAATGGAAAGGTTATTTGCTCCTCTGTTCAGTGACGATATTGATGAACGTGCTCCAGGTGTATCCGCTGTTTCCGCTGCTCAACCTGATAATACTATTATACCTGATACACCCGCTACAACAACTACTGTTGCAGAAGCACCACCAGTTGACTCCACCACAACAGTTGAACAAACCGCTTCCAACAATGATGAACCGGCTGATGATATTCTGAATGAAGTATCCCCACCTGCAGATTTTGATCCAAATGCGTTCTTCAACCCCGTTTACTAATGAAACTGCTGCACCAGATGTCGCGGAATCTTCAACAAACCATTTGAATCCTCAGAATATGCACAATGTATACCAACATCAACCCTCTACACATCGATGGACAAAAGACCATCCTCTGGCTAATATTATTGGCAACCCGAATCAACCAGTCGTTACGAGACAACGTCTTTACACAGATGGTGAACATTGCATTTATGCACTCACTGTCTGCCAATCTGAGCCTAAAAACATTAAAGACGCAATGACAAAAGACAACTGGATTGAATCCATGCAAGAAGAACTCAACCAATTCAAACGTCTTGAAGTATGGGAACTGGTTGAAAGACCAACAGGGGTCTACGTCATTGGTCTCAAATGGATTTGGAAAAACAAATTGGATGCTGAAGGGAACGTAATCCGAAACAAGTCACGTCTAGTTGCTAAGGGTTATCGTCAGGAAGAGGGAATAGACTTTGAAGAATCTTTTGCTCCGGTTGCTCGTCTTGAGGCTGTTCGGATATTTCTCGCGTTCGCGGCTCATATGAATATGACGGTCTTTCAGATGGATGTCAAAACTGCGTTTCTCAACGGACAACTGAAAGAAACGGTTTTTGTCAGCCAACCCGAAGGATTCGTTGATCCAGAGTTCTCGAACCATGTCTACAAACTGAACAAAGCTCTTTATGGTCTCAAACAAGCCCCTCGGGCATGGTACGATAAGCTATCATCTTTCCTCATTGCTAATAATTTCACCAAAGGTTCGGTTGACCCAACTCTTTTTATACAATATCACGGGGCACATATCTTAATTGTTCAAATTTACGTGGATGACATCATTTTTGGGTCTACACATAAAAAGTTTTCAATCGCTTTTGCAAAACTAATGAAGAAAAATTTTGAAATGTCCATGATGGGTGAACTTACGTTCTTTCTAGGATTACAAGTTCATCAATCACCCCGTGGTATTTTCTTGAGTCAGTCCAAATATGCCCTTGAATTGTTAAACAAATTTGGAATGAAAACCTGTGACACTTATGCCACACCAATGACTCATACCAAGAAGCTAGACGCTGATTTACATGGGAAATTAGTGGACCCTACCAAATACCGAAGTATTATTGGGTCTCTCATGTATCTAACAGCTAGCAGACCTGATATTGTATTTACCGTTTATCTATGCTCCCGTTATCAGTCGCGACCAACTGAAACCCACCTCTCTGAGGCTAAAAGAATCCTCCGATACATCAAGGGAACCATTAAATTAGGGATCTGGTATCCGAAGGATTCTGGTTTTGAACTAATCGCTTTTTCAGACGCTGACCACGTAGGATGCTTAGACTCAAGGAAAAGTACTTCAGGAGCTCTACAATTTCTTGGTGATAAACTGGTGTCTTGGCAATCGAAGAAACAGGATTGTACATCGCTGTCATCAACCGAAGCAGAATATGTAGCCATGTCCGCGTGTTGTGCTCAAGTTATATGGATGAGAACACAACTCAAAGACTATGGTTACGTATTTGACAGAATCCCGATGTACTGCGACAATCGGAGTGCCATTGAGATCTCGTGCAACTCAGTCCAACACTCGAAATCAAAGCACATCGATCTTGGTTATCATTTCATCAAGGACCACGTGGAACAGGGTACAGTTAAATTATACTTCGTGGGTACTGAATACCAATTGGCAGATCTGCTCACCAAAGCCTTGCCTCCCGCTAGGTTTAATGAGTTGGTCCACCGGATTGGTATGAGGTGTTTGACTCAAGAGGAATTGGATGACCTCCTAAAACAGTCTTAAAAACCTGTCAAACACCAAAATCTCTTTTGTAAATAATTTTTCAAAAACAAAATACAAAAATATAAAATCTTATAAAACAACAAAAATATTCTTCTAATCTATTTTTTCTGTCAACATTGCAAGTACATCTCTTTCGTCAACACTTTAATCTTTCAAAATTCAGTATTCTTCCGATCAAGTGTTGAGGGGGAGAAAATTATCACTTAACTGTTTCAAAACATCTGTGTACTTGCATGTTATCATATCCCGGCTGTTTCTTTTATCAAATGGTGGTAAATCTTTTCTGGTTCAATGTCACTCCTCTGACTAAAATTAATAATCTTTCATCATTAATTAAGTCGAGGGGGAGTGTCGTCAAGTTTCGTTCTTAAAATCTTTGTTTGATAACCAAAATGGAAGTTAAATGACTTTGTATGAAAAAGGAAAAGGTGGAGGGACCAAAACTGTCAAAACTTTAAAGTTATTTTAAATAAAATACCCACCAACCTCATTTACTTCTATCACATTTAATACTTCACCTAATATCATCTACGAACCAAAATCGTTTGACAAATCCGTGTTTCAGATCATCAATTTGTAAGTGATTTCGTGTTTATAACAAGTTTTTAAGCAATGGTTTTGAATCTTTAAAAAATCCAATGGTTTAATCTCAAGATATAGTCACTTTTGTGTCTTACGCATAAGCGCAAGAACACCAAATCATAAAAGGGTGTTTGTGGTTATAAGAATTGTGTCAAAACGTTCTTAAAACATCATTGATATATTTTTTATCATCAAAATCCACCCAGAAACACGAAATGATGGGTTTTCAAATATTAGGGTTTATGCGTAGTTTTGGGTGTTTTCAAATGTGAAGGTTTTTGGTGAAAAAGATAGTTGTATAAGGTTGTTTTCAAGTTGAATTGAGCATATTTAAACCCAGAAATCACCCATAAACACTAATGATTCTTAAATTGAAAATTAGGGTTCTAGTTCATACGAATTGGGTAATTTTTTATTCATGGCTTATTTGGTGTTAAAACTTGGATAAAACAACTCCATATGCTTCTTAGAACTCCCAGAAACACTATGGTGCTAATCCTATGGTTAGAAATCATATGCGTAATTCTTAACCTCTAGGGTTTTGACCTACGCATATGACTTTCTACGCATAACTGTTTAACAAGTGTTCATGCCATGATTTGTTGTTAAAATGAATTTATGTGTTAATATTGATGATATGATGGTTTTATTTCAGGCTTGTTACTCGTAAAAATCAGAATCAAGGTCCTTGTTTCTCTACGCATAAGGATTACCCTACGCGTAGTCAGTTATGCGTAAGAATAATCCTACGCATAACTATTACGCGTAAGGCTCTACAATGGGACTACGCGTATCCTGTGAAGGATATGTGTAAGCAGTGACCTCTACGCATAAGGTCTACTCTTACGAGTAAGCCTTACGCGTAAGGTTTATATACGCATACGCGTAAGCTCTACGCTTAAGGTCCCCTTTTCCTACGCGTAACTTTTCTTACGCGTAAGTTAGGATCCTACGCGTAAGCTTTCATCTACGCGTATATCATTTCTGTTTACACTTAACTTTGCCAAATCTACGCCTAAGCCTGGATTGACCTTCATTATGAATTGTTACGTGTACAAACTTGTTAATAAACAAATCATATCGTCACGAATCCAATAATGTCACTAATAAACTTAAACGTTTGATATGTTGTGAACTATAAGTGATAACATAAACTTTAAAACTTAAAGTTAACTAACTCACGAAACATTTCACTACGTCATTGGACTATTGGACAAACAAGTGACTTAGGACTCGTAACAATCATTGACACTGTACATTCAATAACTAGACAATAAAACCTTCTGTTGACTAACATTATGTCTTTCGATATGTTGGTTCTTTTGGCTAATGTTATTTCAGATCACGACATGGCTGCTCAAATCAATGTGGATGCACCAGAAGTTCTCACAATTGCTGACATCTTCCCTAATGGCTATCCCAGAAAGATTGGAAAGAACAACCTCAGGGTTGACTTTTAAACCCTCACATGCTCAGAATCTTCTTGTCTCATTGCTGTGGATATTCTAAGGAATCATCCCTACCAGAACTTGCTCTCACACTCTGCTACTGTACCAGAAATCTACATTCAACAATTCTGGAATTCTATGCAGAGGATCACAGGTCAAAGTGCAGTGACAGTGACACTTAATCACAAACAAGTCACCATCACTCATGCAGACTTACGAGCTGTTCTTCTCATTCCTGAAATCGAGCCAACTGACTTCTTTGCCACACCTACTGAGGAGACAGTTCTACAATTCTTGCTTGATATTGGCTATGATGAAGCTTCAGGAGTTATCTCTAAGCATTCGCATGTGGAGCTTAAGAACATTCCTCAACCGTGGAGAACCCTCTACATCATCATCACCAAATCGGTCTCTGGTCGTGATAGTGGATATGAGCATCCCAAGATCATGGAACTACAAATTTTCTGGTCATTAATCAACAAAAAGGACATCGAAATTGAAGCACTGATAACGCTACACGCGTCGTTCGGGGTCAAGGAAACTTCCTTTTCTTCGAGCAAGTTTTATAACACCCTAGGCAGTGAACCTAATCGTTGTAGTGTAGTAATTAGGGTAAGCCACGGGTATTGATATCGTTCTCTAGGGGAATAGGAATGCTAGTAAGGAGTTACTACGCTAAGGTTAAGGTTGAGGAAGATTATTTTTTGTATTTTTATATTTTATGAAATGGAAAGGTACGAATCTCGGGTATTGGATTTGGGGGGGGGGGGTTGGTATTTCTACCGATTACTCTACTATTATCTAATTATCTAAACTAAGGTTGTGGGAGTCTATGTCTAATTAATGTGTGCTCGTATGATAGTTTAAAGATGTGTTTACTTAGGTTGTACTACTCCTTAATTATCTCCTATTGATGGTTGAATTGTCACGTCCTTATTCTTAGTTGCGTTGTGTGTCTAAAGTTGTAGGGTATGCGTTTCTCCCTAACTCTTTGAACTTACCAAAGGGTCTCGTCTACAAAACCCACTAGGGATAATAAACTCTTACTCTAAGGCACTCTTTGGATGGTTTAGCTTACAACTACTCAGGTAATTATATTCTAAGGTTCACAAAGATGAATCAAGCATTAAGTACACAACGAATGACCTATCGCATTACTAGATCATTAATCAACTAAGATAAGAAACAACCAATCAATATTCAATAATTAAGTTTCATACTTCCTAAGCAAACACACAAATAAATTAGCCGGACATGGAAAACATGCAAGCATACACACAAATAATCAAAGACATAATTGAATTAATGAAGTAAATACTTATCTTGATGTAAGATAGGGTTTAAAACCCTAAAATACTGTACAAGACACCTTAGGTTCGGTTTTAGGTTTTTACTCCAAAAGACTCTCCCTAAAACTGAAAAATTCGGATTCTATATATAAGATTACATATGCGACGGCGTCACCTTATGTTTCGTGACGCCGTCGTGTCGCCGTCATTAGGGTTTCGTCTTGGCCACGTTAACCTTGCGACGGCGTCACCTTATGTCCGTGACGCCGTCCTCTTCAGCTTCTGACGTCGTCTGGATTGCATCTAGGCCGTCTGAGTAGCGACGGCCTACTCTTTTACAACTGGACGTCGTCACTTGAAAATACGAATTTTGGGTTCAGAACCGTCACAAAAATCCTCGGACGGCGTCGCAATTAGCACCTGACGCCGTCGCCTTCTATTTTCAGCAACTGTGAGTGTCTCGATTTTTGACTTTGGCCATTTTCTTCATATATTCACGCCTTTTCGTCCAAATAAGTGCCATTCCAGCATTTTGCCTTCAAGAGACCTAAAAAGTGAAAAGGAACGATATTAAGCAATAACGGATACAAAAGTGATCAAATAAGGACTAAAACGACCCCTCAAAATGGTACCTTTTAAAACCTTATCAAATATCCCTACACTTGTTATTTGCTTATCCTCAAGCAAATGTGCTTTTAACCAATTAATTTATAAGTTAGGGGTCATGAAGCATTAATTCAAAATGGTCCACAACACATATAAGCCCCGCAAAAGTCATAACAAGCACGGAAATTACATACTAGCACCTCACATGGGGTGTTTGGATACTCACATCTCTCTTGGGTGTATATATGAAATATAACAAATAGGAAATGGAAGATAAACACTCATTAACCGGTCCTAGTACATAGATTACCATAGGCTTGAGAATAGATCAAACCTCCATCGCTTTGGCGTAAGCACCTAGGAAAGACTATCAAAGAGGTCTTTTAAAGGGTTGTAATGTTAGGCTTACGGTAGGGAAACAAAGGGTTTGGTGGGATAGGCTATTTAGTGGTGGCAAGTCAAAAATCTCTATGTTAAATGCATACGAAGAATGGCGTTGCTAAGCCAAGACTCGACACTCTAAACTCTAGATAACTGAAATAAATAAACATAAATTCAAAGATAGATGTAGGATGGTAGCCCGTTTTTTTTTTTTTTTTTTTTTTTTTTTTTTTCATACACTTTTACTCTACCATCCTCTACGATAACATCAAAATACTAGGGATTTATAGGCATATCCCTACACTTGAGTTTTTATTACTCTAACACTAATTTGACCCGATTTGAAAAGATCAAAACACTTGGGGTACATTATTACGCAAACAAAGGGAATTTGAATTTTTAACGTTCCCTTCCCGTTATTTCATAAACTTTAACTTTTCCCATGAATCCCAATCATCCCAAAACTGTATACAAAGGATATGACTCGACTTAGCAACTTATGCAAGCAACTAGATAATTGAACTAAGGGTTTAGGGTGATAACAAACATTTGCACTAAAAGTGAGTGCATAAGGGGTAGGCTAAGGCGATTTGGGTGTATATTTTGGGGTGGGGTGTAAACAATGCTCTTCATTGATATTCCGGAAAAACCGAAACATCACGAGAACCGCGAAAAGGATAGGCTCTGAGGGGTTAACTAGGGGTATCGTGTACTAAAGATGAGTACAACGCAAAAGGTGTGGGGGAATTACTCAACCGATATGGAAGAAGTAATTATATTACAGGTATCAAACAAGGGTTATCCTAATGCCTCTTATCATTTAGTTATTCCTAACTACACAAGTGTAGCCTCACTTGCGATCTCGGAATGCATCACAAAACAAGTTCTAGAATCTAATATACTACCGGTTCACACTCTAAGCATTGAATATGAATGCTTTAATTCCTACTAATCTAAGGGCGATCCTCACATTTTGGTGGAATTTGGGTGGTAAAGGGTTTTTGTGCTAGTCATGCAACTTCCTATCCATGAGACGCTTTTGTTAAGACTAATGGCCCACTCCTATATGTCATGAAAAATTTTAAATTTGGTGCCAAAATTACCCTAACCGACATTTTCTCATGGTTTATTACACAATCACAATTGGACAAAGCAAATAGTCAAGGATAAGCATAGTTTCAAAGTTCCCGTTTTATTTTCCCTCCCTACACTTAAACTGAACATTGTCCCCAATGTTCCCCGAAAGTATCATAGTTATGATAAAAGAAGGTAATTAAAAACGAAAGAAACTAATACTCCCCTGATTAGCTTGGTAGGATCCGTGTAAAGTGGTGGTTAAATCCTTTTCAAGAAGAATTATTGCGTGAAAAGCTCCTTCCAATCTTATGTAACTTCTTCTTGACAAACTAAACCTGCACACTTGAAGAAAACAAACGAAACCTTCGCGTAAAATCGGCGGTAATAATATATATAAGACTCGATTTAAACTAGGATATAATGCTTGTGGAATGGATGTTTACAGAATTTCTAAGAAAATTAAGACCTGGAAAATTCCAAAAAAAATTATAAGTAGCTCAGAAAACGAGAAAAAAAGTAATCTGATGTTTTTACTCCTTCCTGACGCCATCAGGTTGCAATCCTGACGCCGTCAGGTTATCCTGACAAAAACTGGTCTGCGATTTTCTGAAAAAAATTCTGGAAAATTTACATCTTTAGAATCTGGAAAAATTTCTGCAAAACATCCATTATGACTCGATACAAGCATTTGACTCGAACAAACAAACATAAATATCTTTTAGTTAATTGTTATTCTCATGTTTATGTTTCTTTTGAAAACGTGTGTAATCCTCCCTACACTTATCCTTTATGTAAAATACCTTTATATGCAATTAAGACGAGGTTAAAAACAAAATAAAGCATTTTTACAAATTTAAACATGAGGATAAACAATTAATAAAAAGAAGAAAGATAAATCACAAACAAAGATAAAACATACAAGCAAGATAAATTACAACACATGTAAATAAACACCACATAGTTCAAAGGTCACTACTAATTTAGATGTCCAAGATTATTACATGCCAAAATAAAAATTGTTTCAATAACCAACCATACTCAATCCATAAACTACTACATCAATCATTGGGGAGGGGGTCCATAACGATAGTCATAACCAGGGGGAAGATGGCCCAGATACCCATAGGGTGGATAGTCCTCCTCTCGCCCTGGGAAAGGATCAATCTGGAGATGTGGGTCAAGCTGATCACGCATGGACAGATGATGCATCTGTCTGACAGTATGGTCGTAGGTCCAGCTAGCCCTCTGGTCCTGTTGCGCCATCCATGTATCCATACGCCCCATCCATGCTCCTTGGTAGGCCTGCCAATCTCCACTAGACATATGCCTGTAGGTGTCAGTAGAGCTTCCTGCTTCACTTTCCTGCTGGTGTGCCGGTACCTGTGGCTCCTCATCATTATCGTCATCACCACCTTGAATGGCGGGCTGAGAACGGAACCAAGTATAACCTCTACCATAATCCATCAGGACATTCATAGCTTTCATAGATTTAGCCTTGACAACCCTAGGTGCTGCCATCGTATTCAGGTATGAAGGTACCTCCCCTGCCAATACACCTAAGGATCGAGCTAACCGGGTGATAAGAATGCCCCCATACACCCTATCCTCCAACCTAATCCCACTTGCAGTTCTCAAGTAATCGGCCAACCAGAACGGGATGTTGCAGTGCACTCCCTCGGCCAATATGCAGTAGAGATAGAATAGGTCCGGTAAAGTGACACGATGGCTCGTGGCATGTCTCCCTATGATAGAGAAGGTGAGGCAGCGATGTATGAGCCTAACCTGTGGATCCCGGATTTGTGAAGCGAGGGTACCCCCAGTAATGTACTCCCCATCAGCAATCGTGTTCCAGAACTGAATACCCAACATCTCGTCCTTATGGGTAATTCCAGTTGCAAATCGAGTCCTAAAAACATCACTCTCAGCATCCTCAAATGTATACAGTCCCAACCTCCATCCAAACTCAAGCGTTGACATTTGCCTCCAGTCCCCTCCTAACCTAAATCGGATCCCTTGGAAATCAATATTATCCTGACATGCACTGATATTTGGCAGATATGAAGCGTGAAACTCACGTACCAACTCGCCATACACGGGCTCTCCAATTCGAAACAATCTTTCCCATTGGGGATCAGTGAACTTATCCCTTCTAAAACTATTCGAAAATTCCCTAGCCAAATCATTCTCCTCCAGAAATGCCCAGTCCAACACAGCCCCTGAATCAATAGTCTGATGGAGTAAATCGTTGTAACTGGCTTGACATCCTTCTTCAATAAATACCCCCACCCAATGATTGTGTCCGCAATGTTTTCTTGAGTATTAGAAGATTGTCCCCTAGTCCTTTTTACTCTTCTGCTCATCTGAAACAAGAAATCAAATAAGTAGAGAGCAAATGAGTATCATTTGCGATGCAAATGACGACACAAGCAGGTACTGACGGCGTCGCAGAATACACCTGACGCCGTCAGCTCGACCAAATTTTTTGAATCCGACATTTGCGAAGGAAAAGTCCAAGTTTCTAACCATAACCCTTGACCCAAACACCCTTGTTGCAGCAACAATGGCATAACGGCCAGGTGGTTTTGACTCCTAAGCCGTCAAGGCTTCTCGCAAAGTTAACCCCCATATGGTAACACTACTACTTCGCCTAATCTTAAGCTTTAACAAGATTTCAAGGGCGAAATAGATCAAATTAGTTGGGGTTTTAGGATTTGAGAAAAGAGGGGAAAACGAAATTGAACATGAATTAGAACAATTGAATAGACAAAGATCTATGTAGATTACTTACCTCGTGGAGATTGTTGTGGAAAAATGGTAGATTCGATGTGGGGAATACGTTTTTGTGTGGTGTGGGGCGGATAAAAAATGTGTAGGGTAAAGAATGAAAGAGATGGGTGCTGTATTAATACGTCTGATCTGGCTTAGCGACGGCGTCACTCGTTAAAGTGTGACGCCGTCACGCACAAATTTTCGTAAAAGAAAACAGTTTTTTTTTTTCAATCCGCCCGGATCAAAAATCTGGTTACTATTTTTGACAAGAAACTTGGTTTTTATTTTAAAATCAATTTGGTTATTCCACCAGTAATCTCCACTATGGTAAGCAATGCATATATCAAATTGTCTTTCAATCGTGATCTCAGAAGTTCCGAAGTCTTGAGGGTGAGGTTCTTTTTTTCCAGGTTTAAAACCGAAAGAACTTTTCCTTGCATTGGGAAAATCGGGAAGTGATACGTGCACCATTCCAATGAATGTGTTTCTAGGGATTAAGTGGGAAATGTTGAGACAGGGGTTTAAGCAAGAATATGATTCATCGAGGTTTACTACCGGAGAAGGTTCGGGAGTCACCCCGGTATGTCCTGGTATCGCATACACCTTTTCAAGCTTTTTAGGTATTTTTTTTTTGCGATTTCACCACGGATGCTCGACATGAAGTTGTTAGCTAGGCCCAAGAAAGTGTCATGAGTTGTTCGCATTTGAGCTTCGAGGTGTTTTATTTCCTCTTATTGCTTGTAGACAAATCTCAACATAATGTCCTCGAATTCATCCTGCCTGGATTTTCTTGGGATAAAAAATTCCTTGACCGCATTCATATGTTCATCAGCACGCGTGGTTACTCCCATTAATGCTTTAACTTGGGCCTCCACACTCATAATTGCTTGTGCTCGGAAAGTTGACCCGTTTTCTTGAACAACTGGAGTTTCCCAACCTTCCTCTTCATATTGAGCAAGGTCCTCAATAACCTCCCAGCATGCCTCAGCATCGAGGTTACTTAGCCTTCCACCGGAGGCATAATCAATGGTTTGTTGGAGAGAGAGACTGACATGATCATAGAAAATTTGGACTAGGAGCCAAAGATCAATGCCGTGATGAGGGACTTTATGAAGTAAGTCCTTGAATCGAGTCCATGCTTCGTAAAGAGATTCACCTTGACGTTGTTGGAACATCAAGATGTCATTCCTAAGCTTAGTGGTTCTCCCCGGTGGGAAAAATTGAGCAAGGAAGCGAGAGGTAAGATCATTCCAGCTTGAGATGGAGCCGGCGGGGTCGCTCAAGCCAATTACTAGCTTGGTCCCGTAGAGAGAATTGGAAGAGACGCAGGCGCGTGGTCTCCCGAGTAGTAGCATCAAGGTCGATGGAATTGACAATTTTGAGGAAATCCCTCAGATGCTGATTTGGATCTTCGGAACGAAGTCCATGGAATGCACATCCGTTTTGCACCAACCGGATGGTGTCGGATCGCAGGGCCGTAGTTTGGGCTTGGTCGGGAAGCTCAATGGTGTTCCTATAGCCTAGGTGGCTTGGTCTCGAGTATTCACCAAGAGTACGGGCTCTTGGCGGGTCATTTGGTGGTGGGTTGATGAGTGGTGGTTGGTTATCACCTTCCATGATGAAAAGTGATAAGATTACGAACAAAGGTCACGAAGAAGGGGGATAGACTAAGAGAAAGCTAAAAATTGAGAAAAAATTACTTGATAGGAATCAAGCAAAAAAACCTAAACGAGGTGGACTACTAACTAGCTATTCTATTCCCCGGCAGCGGCGCCAAAAACTTGATAACGCTACACGCGTCGTTCGGGGTCAAGGAAACTTCCTTTTCTTCGAGCAAGTTTTATAACACCCTAGGCAGTGAACCTAATCGTTGTAGTGTAGTAATTAGGGTAAGCCACGGGTATTGATATCGTTCTCTAGGGGAATAGGAATGCTAGTAAGGAGTTACTACGCTAAGGTTAAGGTTGAGGAAGATTATTTTTTGTATTTTTATATTTTATGAAATGGAAAGGTACGAATCTCGGGTATTGGATTTGGGGGGGGGGTTGGTATTTCTACCGATTACTCTACTATTATCTAATTATCTAAACTAAGGTTGTGGGAGTCTATGTCTAATTAATGTGTGCTCGTATGATAGTTTAAAGATGTGTTTACTTAGGTTGTACTACTCCTTAATTATCTCCTATTGATGGTTGAATTGTCACGTCCTTATTCTTAGTTGCGTTGTGTGTCTAAAGTTGTAGGGTATGCGTTTCTCCCTAACTCTTTGAACTTACCAAAGGGTCTCGTCTACAAAACCCACTAGGGATAATAAACTCTTACTCTAAGGCACTCTTTGGATGGTTTAGCTTACAACTACTCTGGTAATTATATTCTAAGGTTCACAAAGATGAATCAAGCATTAAGTACACAATGAATGACCTATCGCATTACTAGATCATTAATCAACTAAGATAAGAAACAACCAATCAATATTCAATAATTAAGTTTCATACTTCCTAAGCAAACACACAAATAAATTAGCCGGACATGGAAAACATGCAAGCATACACACAAATAATCAAAGACATAATTGAATTAATGAAGTAAATACTTATCTTGATGTAAGATAGGGTTTAAAACCCTAAAATACTGTACAAGACACCTTAGGTTCGGTTTTAGGTTTTTACTCCAAAAGGCTCTCCCTAAAACTGAAAAATTCGGATTCTATATATAAGATTACATATGCGACGACGTCACCTTATGTTTCGTGACACCGTCGTGTCGCCGTCATTAGGATTTCGTCTTGGCCACGTTAACCTTGCG
The DNA here is from genome assembly GCA_019973895.1 of Chrysanthemum seticuspe. NCBI lineage: Eukaryota > Viridiplantae > Streptophyta > Magnoliopsida > Asterales > Asteraceae > Chrysanthemum > Chrysanthemum seticuspe. The sequence continues at coordinate 132,841,395 of BPTQ01000007.1, forward strand.
ACGGCGTCACCTTATGTCCGTGACGCCGTCATCTTCAGCTTCTGACGTCGTCTGGATTGCATCTAGGCCGTCTGAGTAGCGACGGCCTACTCTTTTACAACTGGACGTCGTCACTTGAAAATACGAATTTTGGGTTCTGAACCGTCACAAAAATCCTCGGACGGCGTCGCAATTAGCACCTGACGCCGTCGCCTTCTATTTTCAGCAACTGTGAGTGTCTCGATTTTTGACTTTGGCCATTTTCTTCATATATTCGCGCCTTTTCGTCCAAATAAGTGCCATTCCAGCATTTTGCCTTCAAGAGACCTAAAAAGTGAAAAGGAACGATATTAAGCAATAACGGATACAAAAGTGATCAAATAAGGACTAAAACGACCCCTCAAAATGGTACCTTTTAAAACCTTATCAAGCACTGTTATGGGAAGACATGATGTCATTTCACAAGAAACTTGGCTCAAAGATTCCCTATGTCAGATACACAAAATTGTTGATCCAGAGAGCACTTGGACTTCATCCCGAAATTCCACAAAGGCTCAATGACCCAGAAAATCACGATATGTTGACTGAGCCTACCCTATCAGTCAGAATCAAGGAATCGTCTACAAAGAAACAGGGTGCTGTATTACCTGATCACCTTCTGTCTAAAGAAATCAAAAAGCTCGAGACATACAAAAGGTATCTAGTTGCAGTAAAAGAAGGCAAAGTTGGTCATCTCGATGACAAGTCTTCTGGAACACCTATAAGGAGAACCAGAAGAGGCAGTGCAGGAAGTGCTGCAAGTACTGAAAGTCATAGGAAGTTTCCCAAAAGGAATCCTCCTCGTAAAAGGATTGTTCCCGTAAAGGAAGCTGAACCTATTCCCACACCTGAACCGCAAAGAAAGCTTGTGGACGAAAGCTCTGAAGGTACTGAATCAGAAGAAGAGATTACATACTCTGAAACTGCAAAGGATGACACTCCATTAGTACCAAAACCTCCTAGTCCTCCAGCTGAACATGGCAAAGGGAAGACTCCAGTGCTTGTGCCATATGATCAAAGCTTAAGCTCAGAAAGTGATGAAGAGCAGCTGGATAAATCATACAGGAAGAAGTTTAAATTCGTCAGACACCTTCAAAAAGCTGAAGAATTTGCAAAAGACCAAATGGGTGGCCCCGGAGGATCAAGTGGTGCTGCCCACTCTTCACCAGATCTTGATGCGGTTAATCGACCCGATAAGGGATCTGGTGCCACCACTCTTGTGCAACAACAAACGCTTGTGGAGGAGTCTACTGATTATAACATTGAGGAATCAGAAAAGGATAAGACTGAGAAAGAGAAAACTGATGAAGAAGCTAAGGCTCAGACGGAAGAAAAGGCTAAATCTGGACATGTTAGGAATTAGAAAATTCCATGTTAAAGAGTCGGTCACCCCAATTATGATCTAGCATAAGTTAGCTCGTAGACGTGTCGTTATTTGTCGTTGTTTACGTTATTTATCAGTTTATTAGTTAGTTATTAGTTTAGTTTAGCGTAGTGTTTCACCGTGGAGGAAGGACGGGTCTTTACCCACTGTATCCCTGATCCACAGGCCGATAGGAGGTCGTTGAGTCTGTAAGTATAAATACCCCTTCCATGGATGGAAGGGGTGGTGCTTCTTCTCATTTTAATCTAATCTTTCATTTGTGTAAACCTCTAGCAAGAACACCCTCTCTCTCTACTTTCTCTCTCTAAAATGGAAAACATGTATTTTGATCTCCCAAGACCACCCGAATCATCTAACACAATAATATTAAGATCCTACAATTGGTATCAAGAGCCATGGTTGTTGTGTTTTGATGATTTTTTATGGTTTTGTTATTTGTTTGAAAGTGTATTTGGTACTGTTGTTGGACGAATATGGTTTTGGTGAAACTGTATTTGGTACTTTTGTTGGTCGAATATGGTTTTGGGTAAACTTTTCTTGTCTTGAAACTCATGCTTTATTGATGATAACAGTTTCTGTGTCATAACTTTTGGTCAAAAAGTATAATGGTCATTATTGTCCAAAACAATACTTTGTCCAACAAGTTTTTATTGATCATATGGTTTCAGTTAAGTTATACATCCTTTAATGTTTTTACATGGGTCAAAAGATGCAATCTTTGTCACTTTTCCTGGTAACGATGAACGAAAAACATAAAATAACGCCGGAAAAAGTCTTATGTTCTAGCTAGCGACTTGTATGTATAAGTTAGCGATTTAAGATGATAGCGACTAGTCTTTACTAGTTAGCAACTTGTTTTGAAAAAAAAAAAAAAAAAAAAAAAAAAAAAAAACTGAAGTTAGCGACTTATACTTATATCATGTAGCGAGTTGAGACATAGCGAGTTGACTATTGAGTCACTTGCTGTCGTGGCGACTTAGTCGTGGCGACTTAGTCGTGGCGACTTAGTCGTGACGACTTAGGCTAGCGACTTGGCTGGCGACTTGACAGAAAGGTAGAAGAAGAAAAGACCAAGACCAACAATATACCAAATACCACAAACATCATTCAACCTCTGTTTGTCTTTACAAACTTCATCAGTCCTCGTCTCAACAAAAAATGAAAAATGATAAACGAGCAGATAACCAACTCCAACAATCACAAATCTCATCTCATTCTAACGACATCAACAACAATATACAATAACTCTTTAACCTAAACTCATACTAAACAAATATTATTAGTAAGATCTCAGTCTCCTTCTCTCATGTAATTCAAAGAAAACATCAAGACTTTTGAAAGTCTATATACGAGAGAACAACTCATCATTGATCCTTTAGAAGTCAAAGCTTCATTATTTATCCGAACACATAAAGATGAAATTATAACAACGATGTTATACTCCATCTTGGATTCGTTCTTAATGAATTTTTTTTTTAATTAATTAACATCAAGTAACTCATGACCAACAAACTCATCAAGAAAAGAACCTACCCGTGCTATATCGTGTGGCTATCTCTAAGCCTCGTAACCATCCCTGTGGCTATGTCGAATCATGTACCTCAAGCCATCCCTGTGGCGAGGTCAAGTCACAATCTTGGAGCCAACCCTGTGGCGAACACAATGAAATATGGTTATATTGGTTCGGATCCATTTTTGTAAAAGGCAAGGTGACTACGTGAATGGGGTTGTGGTGTATGAATCTTTTGAGTTTGTTATGTATTGATTAAATGATGAAAGGATGTTGACTGAGGTTGTCATGATAATGTGTTTGGATGAATGCAGATATGTGTGAAATGTAGATGAGGGAGGCGGATATAAGTTTGTGTTTAGGGTTAATATGAATAAAATTAGGGTACCACGTTTTATTTAACTGGATGTGGTATGTGGATCGGGTTTTATCTTATGATGGGTTGGATCGGATCTACATATATGGACTATGGGCTGCAATTCGTTATGGGCATGTAATGGATTGGGTTGTGGTACTAAACTAATGGATCGAATATTTTGCTTTATAAAGTGTTGGACTTGATGATTAAAATGATGTCCGACGGTTCTTCTTCTTTCTTTGGATATTAAAACATTGGACACACATTTTAATTATAATGGTTTCAAGTGGTATTTTTGGTATGGTCTATTTTCTCGGGAGAATACATAAAATTCACGGCTTGAGCTAAATTTGAGAAAAGTGATCACGGGGTTTTGTACGGTATTATTGATGCGAATTTGAAGAGATATTTCATGGGTGATCTTCTTTATCTTTGAGACGATGGTTGGTTGGTTGCAAATCTCAAGATAACTTGTTAGGGCATAACTATCAATTTAAGTGATTATGAATTGACAATCTGGTTATAACTGATATAAGGAGTTACGTCGCCGTGCTCACAGTGTATAACTATCATCTTAAGGAAGTTGTAGTACTTAGTGTCACACGGCGTTGTGGATTGTTCAAATATATAGAACAAGCAGTAAGTCACTAAGTTGGGATGTCTCCTTTCTTTTCAAGATTAGTCGTATCGGGTTATCTCCATATGTGGTCATTACTATTAGCCGTTGAATCAATGGAGGTTCAATTTCAGCAATTCCCATGAGATATTCGACGCCACGTAATGTCAATGATACTTCACAGTCTAAGCAAAATCTTTCAAGAATCTTCAGCGTCTGTTATGATTTTTCAAGATGTTTGCTTATGACAAGAACTTCTCGTGCAAATGGTCGTACACATTATGATGCTTCCGAAAGTTTGAAACCATCATGGGGGAGAAACGTGTACTTTGATGTTTTACGGTTAACCTCCAGGGAAAAGGAGTTTATACTACTTGACTTAGTATGGTTTGTGAAGTTGTCTACATTCGGGTAAAGAATTGTTGATGATGAAGGTGATTTGTTGATGAACCGCTGCATGTTCCCCTAAAACAGATATTCACCGAATCCAAAGTTGTCATAACACATTCAAGCTGACATTGTTTACGGTTTTGTCTTGATTTTGTAAAATCCCGCGAAAGAACCTATTTCTCGGTTTAAATCATAGATTTGTAAAATCCCGTGACAATGGAAACATCCTGGTAATAGTAAAGTGCATTTCCGGACCTATCTTACGGTTTATTCTTGGTTTTGTAAAATCCCGCGAAAGAAACTATTTCTCGGTTTAAACCATAGAGTTGTAAAATCCCGTAATGATGGAACCATCTTGGAGAAAGGAAAAATGTATTTCGAGATCTATTTTGATGCTGGTGCTACGTTTTTTTGTTTCGAAGAAGGGATAAAAGAGTGTACTTCGTGAATTGGATGTGTGTTTGGATATTTGTCATGGTAGTTTGGTTATTACATGGTTTTACGGGGTTATGTGCATTTAACCATGGTCGGGATGAAGCCATTATCAAAGTTCGTTTAAATGTCAAAGAAGGCTAGATTTGAGCAGTTCAGAAGATGTGACAACGGAGTTAATTCACTATTATTTATTTGAGGTTGAAGTGAATTATCACGGGCGAGTGTACTTAGTATCTGAAGATATCGGGGATGGATGGATGAAGATTCTTCATGATCCTTGTTCGAGCTTATTATCAAAAACGAAGACTTGGAAATCTAGTTATTGTTGGGTAGCTTTTACTTTTTCTTTTACCACTTGGGGGAATTGGGCTCTTACCACCACAAAATAACTATCACTTAAAGGGGTTACGTTGTAGTGCTCAGTGTCACATTCAATTGTGGATTTTCAAGAGGTAATGTACGTCTATTACTTGATGGTTGGTTGGTTGAGGAGTATAGAGTACTTAGAGATTCAAATGGGCATGAAGTCTCGGCACCGCTCTTTGTTACATATGTGTAAGTTTAAGTCACGAGTTCGGGTTAGTTTACTTCAGGGTCAAATTCATCATATTGGGTTATCTCCATCAGCTATCACTACAAAGAGCCTACTGAATGATAATGGTGATGATTACTTGTTTTGCTATGAGAGTTGAAAAGAGAGAGATTATGACGTATGAACACATCAGTTCATGCCTCGTACTCTAAAGAAAAGAAATGTGTACGTTTCAGTGCGCATTATCTTTGAAAGAAGAGAAATCTTCTTATGACGTCTGTTCACATCAGTTCAGGCCTCGTACTCTAAAGAAAAGAAAAGTGTACGTGCCAGTGCGCTTTATCTTCTGAAGAAGAGAAATCTTCTCTATTATGACCATTCTCATCAACATGCTTCATGCTTTTTCCATGTGCTTTCGATTATCAAGTGAACCGGGCTACCGTTGATTGTTTTCTTATTCCACTTGCTCAACTATAATGAAGATGGAGACATCATGTGCTAATGTTGCAGGGGAGAAGTGTAAATAGACTACATTTGGTTAAGATATTCACTTATTTAATCAAGAATGACATCTCCGTATGCAATTCTTGAGGGGGAGAAGAAGTGTGAATTTTTTGCATTGTTGATTGATATTTGAGAATAAAAATGGTCATACGGCTCTAAACTCATGTAAGAACCGAACCTCTTCTTATCGGGTCATCTTCACATGGAGTTTTTCTCTTCTAAGAGCCGTTGGTTGACATCTTCACTCGGATTGATGAGTTTATCGACAAAGTGCTTCCGGTTAATGCTTCACGTATACATCAACATGATGATTCCGAACAATCTCTCTGTTAACAATCTCTCTGTTCTTGTTTGATGTGATTGGTAGTTTGGCGTTACCATCTTGTGTGTTCGTTGCGGCCTTATTGCTGATTTCCTTGATGAACATCTTTCTGTTCTTGTTTGATTGGGAGAGATTTTAGTTAAGGGGATTTGCAAGATGTAAGTTAATTGGGATGCTTTTTGGTGGGATGCTTTTTGGTGTGAGTTGAAGATGTTAACTATCTATTCCCCAACTGCACAATCTTGAAGAAGGTCGAGTCTACAGTCTGTTCTACATTTTCTGCTACATGTTAGAAGACGAAAGACGAGTTACATTTAACGATCTAAAGACTTCTTCTTAATCTGGGCATCTATCAAACAGATTGTCAGTTTAGGGGAGAGCACTAATTGGGAGAAAGTTATAAGTCAGATTCAATTCCCAATTAGACTTGCTCATATTCTTTAGCAGTGACTACTCGAGACGTTGATATTGACTATTGTTGGACATTTGACACAAGGTGATGACTTCGGAGTTAATCATTTATCACTTATTTGAGATTGAAGTTGACTTTCACAAAGGCGTGTTCTTATTTGATAACTTGCTCGGGCTTAAGAATTTGAGTTGAAGACTTGGCTTATCTAGTTACCAGCAGTCGAGGTGGATGGTTGAAGACCTGGTTAACTATCACTATTAGGAGTTACTTTGTTTTACTCAGTGTCACACGCATATGACGGTGTGGATAAACGCAAGAGGTGTTAATGTCTCATACTTTGTTTGGGTAGTGAGTACTTAGAGATTTGCTTGAAGCATAAATTCTCTACACCGTTCTTCTATCATTAGGTGCAAGCTTAAGATACAAATGTGGGGAAGTTGACTTCAGTTTCAAGTATGGTATAGCGGGTTTTCTTCTTCAGTGGTCACTTCAAATTGTCTACAGAAGGGTTGATATAAATAGTCAGAGAGAGTCTTCAGCAAGTTGATTCTCACAAAGAATTCAAGTGTTCTTCTCAACAAATTTCTAGTATACGGGCCTTCAATGAGTTGCTGATTCTGAAGCATCAAAACCAGCAAGGGGAAAGGAGACACGCATCTAAACGCGAGTAATCTTGATGAGCTTAATTCTTCTAAGTGATTGAAGATATTCCGGGAAAACAAATTTCATGACCGCAGAGAAACTCAAGGTTTTACTCATCAAGGCGTTTAGTGTTCTTATTCCAACTATGTGGGGGAAGAGATGTTAGAGAAAGTTTCTGAAGATAAAAGAGGTACACAAGTACGACATATTCAGGGGAGATAAATGTGTAACATGAGGGAGGTGTTATCAGTTATTCTCTCGTTGGGAATGTGTGTACTTTGGATTCTTGGGCTTTATACACATTCATCAGGGACGAAAGATGTGAACATAGGGGAGGTGTTCTTCATTACCCTCATGATGTGTATTCGGGAGAGTTCTTTGATATTGGTGTACTTCGGGTTCTTGAGCTTCATACACGATCATCAGGGAAGAAAAATGTGAACATGGGAAGGTGTTTTCATTCCCCTCATGATGTGTATTCGGGAGAGTTCTTGAGCATTATACAAAGAGACTGACTGCATCAACTAAACTACTTGGGGGAATTGTTCTCTTGACACCTTTTTGGAATGGATTGCGTCAGAATTCAGTGGTTATGAAATTTGAGAAGATTATTTATGAGTGGGATGATACGTTGCTATTCTTCTTGATGATATAACCCCGAATGGAGATCCTTGATTATCGTTCTTAAATGGAGCAGCGGATTTTATGATAGTGGTGTGCTTATCTGTGCACCTGGCTAAGGCAAGCTTGAAATAGAGCTTCGAATCTGCTCATCTTATGGATTTTCGGTTTGGGGGGAAGCTGCCAAAGTCTCTCTTTCTCAAAGGCTCATGTTCTATCTTCTATTCTGGAGCCCTGGAAGCTTTGGTGGTGAATGTTTAAGGGATGATGACTTCTATCTTCTACAACGGGGCTGCTCGATATCCTTATCTCGGTACTCGTATCATCATCTTCTTTAACTATATCATCTATTCTATCCTTGTAAATATTTATTCGAAAAGAAAATAGAAAAATATAAAACCAACAAAAAGAAAATAGAAAAATATAAAACCTTCAAAAAAACCATAAAAATTAGAAAATTTCAAAAATACCAAAAATATGTTTTTCTCAAGACATGTCTTCTGGTATCGATAACATCTACGGTCTTAGAAATGTCATTCAATAATGGCACGGGACCATAGATGAAGTTTGAGCAGGAGGTGTAAATATTCTTTTCTAAACATGTCTCAAAATATGGCTTACAGTTATTTCAGACTGTAACCCGGGTTTCAAATGATGGCTTGCAGGTACTTCAGACTGTAACCCGTGCTTAAACTATGGTTTGCTATTATTTCTGATAGCAACCCGTTTTTCAAGAAAGGAAAGTGCTACGCTAAACCAATTTTCAAATTTTCGTGCACTTATCCTAAAACAATTTAAGGAAAGTATGTCGAAGGACTGCTGTTCCTACACAAATGTTTTTCCTTCTATAAATTCTTCAGAAAAATATTTGTTGTTTTCAAAAATGGTGGGAAATGAGTTGCTTGAAAATCAATCAGTTTCAGAGTTTTCGTAAAAATTGAAAACTCAATCAATGACTTCAGCGCTTTTAACCTTTTCAGAAAAATAAGTCATTGATTGAGGGGGAGAATGTTTTCAAATCTATATCATCTAACGAGCTTTCTTAATTATCCTACGTGCTTAATTAAAAATGATATTTGCCTGTGTCGAAGGACTAGGAATTTAGGATATGATTGTTAGGTTTAGATGATTAGAGTTTGATTAACACATAAACCCCATACCTTAAATGATCTGATTGATATGTTGCATTGACTTTTATTAGTCGATTGCTGTTTGGGTGATGTCGACCACCATATATTTGTATGTGTGTTCACTAACGTATGCAGGTATATTGGTATAAAAGAATGTTCCCGATCCGGATCCCACAATGAAGATGATTGGATGCCGAAAGGAAAGGGTAACTATTTATTGGGTTGACAAATGAAGAAACGGAGCTTAATTGGACTTCAATGGAGAGTTGGCATATATGCAACATAAGAGGTCTCACTGCATCAGCAGATGGTTTTCTTCTAAGTGATTGAAGAAAACGGAGCTTAATTTGACCTCAGTTGGCATTCAAAATGCAACGTAAGAAGAAGTCTCACTGCATCAGCAGACGGTTTTCTTTCAACCCTCAGCAACAACAACAAAAGCTTCTCGAACCACTAACGTATCTTTGTGCAGGATACCATTTTTAAACATTTTTGAAAAATTTGATTAAATTGTTTTGAAAATGGAAAATATTGTTTTGAAAATATATTGGACTAAATTTTGTATATCACCAGACTTCTTTTTATCAAAACATTAGTCACTCAATTATCGACTTCGGTCATCGATTGAGGGGGAGAGTGATTTAAAATAAAGTATTTTCAAACAATATATCTTCAAAAGAGTCCGTTTGTATGAAAATAAGTGGTGATCTAAAGATTTAATGTTATGTCATGGTATGATCTTTTCTTTAGAATCAAGGTCTTTCAAAATGAAATTTTTTCTGTTCTTGTTTGATTGTGAAATTGTTTTGTTTTACTTACAAGATCTCTTAAAAACTATCATACCTGACACTAACAATCTTTAATGTCTTATAATGGTCCTTATCTGTCATATTTCAAAATTGAATCTTGCCACGTCTTTCCCCAAATTTTTCTAAATGATTTAAATCAGTTGGGATCACAAATCTCAAATGGTCTGATATTTCTGATCGGGGTAAAGATCGTGTTTTAAATCTCAAATCTGTTTTAAATGGAATTGGTTTTAGTCCTTCAAAGGCACTCCTGCCTCCATGTGCCAAACGATTTCAAATTCAATGCACATGTTGAGGAGGAGGATTTATCCAAAAACCAGATGAGTATTTAAACAAGGCCACATTTTCTCCCATGTTTTCTAAACCTAATTAAATCACTTGGGATCCAAAATCTCAAAGGATTTGATATTTTTGATCGGGGGAGAATTTGTGATTTAATAATGAAATTTGATAAAAGTTGATCGTTTTGATTCAGTTGTGCAGGCTGCTCTCTCATATGTGCTAAACGCTTTCGAATCTCGAAGCACATATTGAGGGGGAGCAAAACCATCGAGGTACAAAAGTTTTTTAAAAGAGATTATAAAGTACCTTGATTGTGTTTTCAAATGGTTTTCTTAAATGGATTTTGTGATTGTGGATGTGCTTCAAAAGAACTCTTGCCTCTATGTGATAAAATGTTTTAAAATATCCTATGCACATATTGAGGGGGAGAATTTTACCAAGAAAATCAAATGGCTTTTTCGTATGAAAATTGTGATCAAAGAAAATATTTCAAAGTCCTCTTGCCTCCATGTGCCAAACAATTTCTAATTCACACGCACATGTTGAGGGGGAGGTTTTCTAAATGATCAAAACTATTAAGGTACAAAATGCTTTGATCTCGTATCACAAGTACCTTGATTGTTTTTCCAAATGATTTTTCAATTGGTTTCATGAAGGAAAGAACAATACCAAAAGACCGACCAATTTACTTTATGCATGGAGTTATAAGGATGGTTAGGTTAGGTATTCGTTCCCACGATCCGCCAGAGCCGGAGGGATCTACCCAGGGACAATCCACTAGATAGTGTAGAGTCCTTAGGTATGATGAAAAAAGGAGAAAAAAAGAGAATATGGGAAGAGTGCGGACTGAGACAGAGCTAGTACTGGAATAAACCCAACAAGGTTCTAGTTATGAAGTCTCGGTAAGCACTGAAGGGGTTGAAGAATGAAAAAGAACTGAATGTGAAAAAGGGTGAAAAGAAATAGCCCTCCATCAATTCAACCTTAGGGCAGAAACCGGGTTCAATACATATGCTACTGGTTGTTACTAAGGTAACACTGGTATTGAAGACAAGACGTCATGGACCCAGTGACGCACTGCACTAAACTTCCCAAGCCACTCAAGTTCCTCTTAAAAGGGCTTGTTTCACTCTCACGGGGAACCGACATAATCTATCGACTTTCTCTTAGAGATGGTTGATATTGAAGTAGGAGACCCTCTCCCTAGTCTCCGGCACAGGAACCAAATGTGCACTATTGAGTCTAGAGCCAAGAGATCATCCACAATATCTCGTTGGGACACTAAATTCTTAAAGACTTGCTTTTTCACACAATGTGGAAAGTAAGTATATATTAAGAGTCCTACGCATTATCCTTGTGGTATTGCCAGAACATCTGAGTGGTATGTAAAAGTATTCACAATGAAGATGGAAATCCTTCTAGAGCCAACATCTAACAAGCTCTTGGTGGGTGACATGTGAGATCTTCTCGTAAGATCAAACTTGTGACAACTGGATAGAAACAATGGGGCGATTCTGTCTTGAATCAACCTTGGTCCAGGAATGGAATTGACGAATACTTTTGGAAAAACCGTTCGATGTGCAAACCTTCTTTTCTATAGCACGTCGAATGTGTACTTATGTTTTCAAATTCAAAAAGTATCTCTGATTGAAAAATACTTTTAGAAAAACCGTTCGATGTGCGAATCTCTTCTTTTCACTAGCACGTCGAATGTGTACTCATTCTCTAATACAAAAAGTATTTTGTTTGAAAATTGATCTTTCTCATAAAACCTTCGTCGTATTGCAAAACTCTTTCTTCAAGCAATACGCGATTGTTTTTCAAATCATTTTTCATCAATCAGTGAATCTCAATTTGCTGGTTCACTCACTCCGTGTTGTCTTCTTTGAGACGTTCCGGTTTGAGAACGGCTAGAGCAGCTGCGAAACCCTGTCAAGGAGATTCTTAGGAATCCTACCTGATCACAGGCAGTACTTGTACTGATCAACGGGGAACCGTGGGCCGTGTACCTCAATTCAACGAAAGTGATCAAAGACACTTTCGTGTGTTTTATTGCTAACTGTCGTATGCAGGTACACCCCGACGATTGCAGCTGATCAGAATTGAGGAGTCAATCCAAAGCCGCATGTTCACAGCAACCACACTTAATTTGAAGAAATCATGACTGGTGCATATCTACATAACCTGGCTCTGATATTTCATACTATGCTTATGCTGCGCTGCTGCAAATATCATGAACCAGTAAGGCTTCCGCTACTCTGATGGAAAGATGTCATGATTCAAAAGTGTGAGCATGTCGGTCCGAAAGTCACAACTTCACATGATGGCAACACAACTAAGGGTGATCCAGAGATTTACTGTGGCTGATGATCTCAATGAAAGCTCGAAGATCATCAATGATGTGGATCAGTTAAAGGCCTCCACTGAAAGTACAAATCAATGCGGACTTTGAAGAATCGCTACAAAAGCACAAAGATTGCAGAAATTGAAGAATTCAAGTCTACGAGCTCCAGAACGAAGTCAAAGATAGAATGCTAGGAAGCAAAAATGTATTTCATGGGGTGACCTCCCTTAGGGGGAGATTGTTAGGAATTAGAAAATTCCATGTTAAAGAGTCGGTCACCCCAATTATGATCTAGCATAAGTTAGCTCGTAGACGTGTCGTTATTTGTCGTTGTTTACGTTATTTATCAGTTTATTAGTTAGTTATTAGTTTAGTTTAGCGTAGTGTTTCACCGTGGAGGAAGGACGGGTCTTTACCCACTGTATCCCTGATCCACAGGCCGATAGGAGGTCGTTGAGTCTGTAAGTATAAATACCCCTTCCATGGATGGAAGGGGTGGTGCTTCTTCTCATTTTAATCTAATCTTTCATTTGTGTAAACCTCTAGCAAGAACACCCTCTCTCTCTACTTTCTCTCTCTAAAATGGAAAACATGTATTTTGATCTCCCAAGACCACCCGAATCATCTAACACAATAATATTAAGATCCTACAGGACAAGATGACGAAGAGAATTATGATGATTATCTTCTCAACAATCTAACTCGTTCCAAGGAGGATACTTCTGCACCTCCTAAGGACCCCGAGCCTCCTCATGCCTCCTCATCATCAGATTCTTCATCTCATTCCTCACCACCACCATCTAAAAGATCAACCAAATCATCATCCAAATTAGTGAAGAAGCCTACTCGATCTTGGATTTCTCATACACATGAAAGAATTGTGAAAGCTGTCAAACAAGTCAGAAAGAAAGACATGCTATACAGGAAGCTGAACTTTCTCAATCAACAAATACAATATCTACATGACGAGAATGACAAGTTGCAAGAAGAAAGGAAGTTCATCCAGGAATTCATGAGAAGTCATCGTCAAGAGGAACTGAACGAAATGATCGAAGGTTACACTAACAAGTACCTTCAGGATATCGTTCCTAAAGTCACAAAGGAGATGTTTACCAGACAACTATATCCGAATCTTATGCAGATAGCCAAGCAAACTATAAGATCAACACTTTTAACCATCACAATCAATCCATCTGATCCTGTAGTTTTCTCGGATAATGAATTGGTGGCCAAGCTTGTCACACAAATGTCTAAACGATCTGGGACATTTACTTCTGATGAAGGAAAGCTGTTTCAAGCATTGCTGGACTACCAACTCAAAGAAGCATGTAGATTCGAAGCAGAAAGGCCTAAACGTCCTAGAGACGATGAAGATAAGGATCAGGATAAGAATGATGAAGCTAAACGTCAGAAGAATTTTGGTGAATCATCTTCTATGTTACCTCCTCTCCAACGGACTCCTACTCAACAAAGGTCTCCTCCCCGTTCTTCTACTGATAAACCTCAGGATTCTGAGTTACCGCCTGAGACTCATAAAACCGGTGATCACTTTGAGTATACGGGTGGTGACGATGAAGAAGTCCGTGAGCCCCTACAACAACCCGTCTCTCCCAAACAAGTTCAGAAACCAGAATCCTCATCTAGGCCTAAGAAACAGAAGAAGAAGGCGCCCACAACTGACGTCGTATCATGGCTAGATGAAGATACAACAGAGGAATTTGAATGGTTTTCTACACTTGTCAACTCAACTCCCTACCCTGAAGAAGGTCAAGATCTGGTAGACGGTAATACATTGGAGCATGCTAAGATTCTGCAAGAAAAGTTCCATGTGAAAAAGATGACGAAATCCGAGTTGAGGCGAATCAAGAATGAAGCTTTTCAACTGTGGAAAGATAGCTCAGAAAGTGCCATCGAGGTCGAATATCACCTTGAAAACATTGCTCGAGCTATGTCTAACAACATGGATTGGCTCAACCCAGAAGCAAACATCGACTTCACCAAACGGGACAACCCTCCATACTACACCGACTGGTCTAAACCACTACCAACGATCGGCCAACCAAATGAACCTAGGATTCCATTCAGATATTTCTTCAACAAAGACTTGGAATTTCTTCTACACGGTGGCGATGGATCAAGGAAATACGCGACATCTTTGACACTTCCATTTCCAGCAGCCATATACTCTAACTGCATAGCTATCGAGGAAACAGCTAATCACTTGTTCTCCAACAAAGTGGAAGCTTACGACCGAGATGCAATGTACGGGATTCATCATTGGCCTGAACGCCGAAGAATCTACTACAGAAGCTGCCAGGTTCAGAAGTCTCAACATGCAGTGTTCAGTACTAAGGATATCGTTGCCATCAAACACGTTGCTCTTTCATCTAAGTGGGACTACACTTTCCTAAAGAATATCATGGTCAAACGACAAGATGAAAAAGATTATGCATTCTCTGAGGCTGACTTTGAGAATTTGTCTATCAACGACATTGAAGGCATGTACCTTGCCAAAGTACAGGGTCGCATGAGACAATTTTCAACCGAAGTACAACGCGAATTCATCAAGTCACTGCTCATCTTCATCAGAAGCATAGTCATCAAGGAACGTGTAGAAGATCTTCAGCTGGCAGTTGAATCTTATCAGACCCATGTCAACTTCACACCACCTCAGCTAGATCTTCCCGACATCAACCAGCTCTCACAATATACACTCATCAGCAAACCTTCCGACGTCGTTTACCGTACTGAACTACAAAGAAATTGCTTAATGGCGTGTAGTGAACTTCACAAGTTTGGGGATCACACTTTGAAGATGGTTAGGGACGGATTGGCCTATAGGTTGAAGGACATACGTCACAAGATTGGGTCTCCTAAACGATGGAATTCTCAGGATCGAAGGGATGTGAGGAGGATCATCAAAATGATTGATGAAAGGTTGAATAGAAGGGATCAGTTCAGAACGATGGAAAGCTTTGTTGGTGGTCGACCCAGGATTAACATCACCGGCTATCAACGCCCTGTTCGCACTCCTGGCAACATCACTGGACTTCCTGGTACCCCTTGAATTGCTTCTTTCATTATAAATTTGGATGTGTGATTATATATGTCAATGGCTTGTGCACACATAACAGTGTACAACCCGTTCTTGTCAAGAAAGGACCCTGTGGTACGATTCAGTGCCACAATCCTTATAAAAGGAGCGAAAGCTTCTTACTTTTGAGTAAAACCTATCAAACCTTTCATTTTTCAAGGTTTTGCTCAAAAGGACAAGTACTTCCCCGTATCATTTTCAAAACCTCAACCGTTTTTATCACTTGTTGAGGGGGAGTACTTGAATTAAAACTTTGTTCACAAATTGTTCATAGTGGTCATCTTCCCGCAACACTCGAAATGGTCATATTTATTCTCAACTGTTCAAAAATAACATTTTATATGCCATTTTTGAGGGGGAGAAAATTATGTGATAAGAAATATGTTGTGTAAATGCAAATGACTCTTTGTGTAATAGACTTAACCAACGAATTGACGGGACTAAACTGTTAGTAACTCGAAAAGACTTGTCCGGGACGGGTAATAATTTCAAGTTAGTTCGCTAGTAATGTAAACGTGTCTCGCAAAGGACTTGTCCGAGTAGAATGTACCATTCGAGAAACTCTTGGTAGACATGAACTCTGACGGGTTTGACAACCTTTCGAGGTTTGTTTACACCTTCAAGGTAGTTATTAGAGCTAGTTGTCACCTAAAAGCTGACAATGTAACTGATTAACTATGCAATGTAACTGTGTCTCGCGGGGGATTGTCTATCTTGAGTGGATCAATTCAAAAAAGTGCGCACTCTTTCCTCACTGTGCAATTAACCGTTAAAACTCTTAAGCACATGTGGAGGGGGAGTATTTATGCAAAATCTTATCTCAACAGTGGTTCAAAATGTTTTTCATTAACAAACACTGTGAGAGATTTTTCAAGTAAATGGTTTTATGGCAACGTAGGTTAGTCATGGAGTGATAAGGTGACTAAGGTTAGGAATAACCGTCCTATGATCCGCCAGAGCCAGAGGGATCTACCCAAGGACATCACAAATAGTTAGTACTTAGAAGTCCTTAGGTATGATTATAAAAAGGAGAAAATGAGAATCGGAGAAAGAAGGAGTTGAAGAATTAAAAAGAAATTCAAAGAAAAGGGTGAAAAGAAATAGCCCTCCAAATTATTCAACTTAGGGCAGACACCGGGTTCAATTCATATGCTACTGGTTGTCACTTAGTGACACCGGTATTGAAGATTAAAAGTCGTCATAGACCCAGTGACGCATGCACTAAACCTTCTTAGTCACTCAAGTTTCTCTCTACAGAAGCTTGTTTCATTCTCACAGGGAACCCTATGTAAACTATTGGCTTTCTCTTAGAGATCGCTGGTATTGAAGAAGGAGACCCTCTCCCTAATCTCCGCTCAGGAAAACCAAAACGCACTATTGAGTCTAGAGCCACGAGATTCATCAAAAGATCTCTTAGGTACACTTGACATCTCATCACTTGTTGATCAACAAATAAAATTATCAGTGGTTCATATCGAGTCCTTCACAGATCTTAGCAATCTATCGAGAACATTTATGAGAGGTTCACATCTGTGATCCTCAGTGATTAAATGGAAACTCCTGCCAGGGTCAACATCAAACAGCCCTGACAGCAGGTCACTTCGGTAACTCCCCGTGGATTACGCTTAGTGTGTCTCAAATGGTCTACAGTCGTGAGGTGACGCTTCGGTGTACCTCAGCGACTCATCTGAACTGTAGATGTACTTCGGTACATCGCGTTATCTCACTTGTGGGACTCCAGTTCAGGAACGGCTTTTGTAAGAATTAGAGTTATGTTTTCACACTATGCCGTTAACACTCTCGAAGTTCAAACTTGTAAGTGCCGGAATCCGCTTGTTACTAACCGTTTGAAATGTTTTCTTCTTATGGAAGCTCCGGAGCGGTATGATCGTGCAGATTCTTCTCATGCTCACGCCAACATCATCACTAATGGAAGTTCTATCCAAAAGCAACAAAACAGTCAGAATGATTCTTCGTCAAATCAAAGAATCTACAAAGTTAAAAGACTTAAAGAACTTCATCAGTACTGAATTCCAACGTCAAAGAGCGTGTGAGCATGTTGAAGAATGACGTGGAGATACTGTAGCAGCGAAGCAGACCTGAGGCAGACTTGATGCAGACAACAACATATTATCACTTTCATCACAAAGAACAATGATCAAAGAACAAAGTTAAAGATGACGTCAAAGCATAACCATTCAAAGAAGACAATTTCTCTACACTGGGGAGATTGTTCGAATCAAGGAAATTCTTCTCACAAGAAAGAAGAATGTCAGAAGTCGTCAGAGCAACTATTACATCAACGCCTTCACCGTTCATCACCAACACTTGAGGGGGAGATTGTTGGAATCACTCCTAAACTATAATTCAAGTGTTAGTTATTCTTATGTAATAGGTAGCTTATTATGGCCTTTATGTTTGTTATTAGCCTTAAGCTTATGTAGAAGGCCCATGAGCTTAGGCCCAAGCCCATAAAGGAAAGGAAGGGAACTAGGAGTGTTGCCCTAGCTTCCCTCCTATAAATACTCTTGTAAACCTTCATTTGAAGGTTGGTTGTTCATTTTATTCACTCTCTTTACACCTTACGCATAACCGTCCAAGTTCATACGCGTGTGTGTGTGTGTTTAACGTGTTCAACCGCCTCTATCTCTTTCTTGTAAGCTTGTGTTGTAAAACTAGTGACCTAACAATATGCAAGCATTTTGGAACCTTATTTATAAAGAAAGTAATGCATTGCAATAAATGCTAAAACCAAAATGTGAAATAAAATCTAATGATTAGATATGAATTTAAGACATGTGATCATGAGAACACAAGCATTAAGTAACATAATCATTAGTGAAAGAGCTAAAATGTTGAAAATATGAAGGTTTATAGCCAAAGTAAGAAAAATAGAAGAAAAATTTGCTTCTGTTCCACGGTTCCCACGGATCCGATCCTTTAGGGATCCGTCCAGTGTAAAAGCTGGGATCCGTGGTACTGGTGATCTCAGGCAGCTCAAAATTTTCCTTTTGGAAACAATGGTGCCTAGTATGTGCCTATATGCAAACCATTTGGAGTTGCGGTTATCTCGACTCCTAAAAGAAAAAATAAATAAATAAACGAAGAAGTGAAAAAGTATATAATTATGTGAGATAACCCGAGTGCTCTTTAATTCATTTTTGCTTACATGAATGTGTTAATCCCAGTTGAGCAATTGATCAAGTTGATTAAGTTAGATAAATCTAACACCAACAACAATATAGTAAGCTGTCTTGAATCTAAGATTAAACAATATGCAAAATCTAATGTTTAACGATTAAGAGAATACTTAAACACAACTTGTTTCTCATAAAACACCTCAATATATTAATACGAATACTCAAAAGTATTAGGGTTACAAGAACCTTGAAGTGATCGACTCTAGATAACTCGTACTCTAAATCTAACATAGGACCTCCTTTTATAGGCTAAGGAGTCCTTCTAGGGTTACAATAACTTTCTACACAAGATACATATTATAAAAACTTTTCTATAATTATCTAACCGACTATACAAATCTGATAGGCAGTACTAACTAATTGTACTAGCAGTTTGTACTGCTAGTTATATTCTTCGCAGTCCAAACCAAAGCTACAGTTTTAACTATTAAGCTTGGCAGTACAAACTGTCTTTGCTAAATTCCTAACAATCCTCCCCTAAACTTGTGATTTCATTATGCAAATCAACAAGTTTCATAAATACACCTTTTCTTTCATACTGCTGGAGAAATTTGCAAATACTTTACTTTGCTGACTTGCTTGGTCTTTGTGCGTGAAAGAAGATCTTGTTCACTAAGTTTCTGGCCATCTCATTATCTTCTTTAGTCTTTAATATTGAAGATAACATTTCAATCAGTGTCTTCATTCTGAGCGGATATTCTTTCTCTACCAGCATAAACCAGTCTTGAATACTTGTGTAGACATGATGTACACCAAATAACCCATACAAAATCCAAGTAGTTTCTGGAACTGTATAATCTTGACTCCATAATATGTCATAAGGACCAGGCTTAAATAATCTCTCCAATTCTACCCAAAGCTCCTGCTCCTTTTCATAAGGGTCTTCCTTATGATTAAGCTTTTGTTGTACCAGTTCCCATAATTTCACTAAGTCATCTCTGTCAAACGATTTGCATATGTCTACAAATTTCTTGTACATCTCCACTATATTACCAACTCTGATGATTCTCCAAGCTTTTCCAAATCTATCAGTGTGAATTTCCCAATCAATGATAGGATTCTTGGTCTGCAAAGCTTCTACATGCATTCCCTCATCAGGTTGTATTATCATCAACTCCTTCAAAGCTTCATCTTCCAAATCTTCCTTTGCTGTAGATGAACTTCCTTCTATCCTCTGCTTTTTGAATATCTCTGATTCCAATACCAAACCAGCTCTTTTTGTTCTAACATTTGGTTCTTCTGTACCAATAGGTCTAAAATCTTCATGTATTCTTCTATGAGCTCTGACATACATCTCCTGAATCTCCTCAAAAGTCTTGCCCTTCAACTGAAAATGTTTCTTGTAATCCTGATGCTTCAAATAGATATTCATATTCCTCATCAGTTGACCTTTTGTTGGAGGCTTGACTCTTTTCTTTGACTTTTGTCTTTCTCTCATCTGATTAGGTAATGCTTGTATGGCATCCTATTTCTCTTCTTTAGGAACTACTGCAGCTTCTTCTTCTTGCAATATCTGTGCAAGTAGTCTATCTGATTCTTCCTGAGATAGTTCAACAGTCTTCTTTAACTTTTGCTCTTCCAAGAATTTAACCACTTCCTGTTCCTGCTCTTCTTTAGCCCTTTCTCCATCAAATACCATCTCTGCAGTTATTTTAGGCTTTTTCTGAACATGTTCTTCTTCAATTAGAATTCATTTTCCCTTGTCTATTCTAGCAGTATCTTTGTCTGAAAGAGCAGTTTCTACTGCTTTCTTGGTACTGGTAGCAGTATCAGTAATATCTCCATGTTCTTCAATCACTTCTGTTGGGGCTTCAAGATCAACTTCTTCTTCTTCTACAAATGGTTCTGTTTCCTGTTCATAATCATCTTGATTCCCACTTCCAAAACTCAAGGTCCTCCCCTTAGTCTTTGCATCTGTTTTCCTCCCCTGTTTGTGAAATTTCCCAAAGTCTTCAGGATCACTTGAGCTTGTAGAATCCACAATGTTAGTCCTTCTGGGAGCTTGCAGAGCTCTAACTTTCAGCTTCAATCTTTTCACCTTCTGAACTAAAGTTGAGTAGACTCTGGCATACAGCTTCTTTGTTTCTTTTAAATCCTTCTCCAAAGCTCCAACTTTAGCTGTCACTTCTGGGAGAGGTGCATCATAAAGCAAAGACTCAGTTTTCTCCCTAGTTGGACTAGGAAGATCATTGAAGCCACCCACATCTTCCAATTGGCTTGGGATTCCAGTAGTTGTATCCAGTCTTGGAGGACTAGAAACATCCACTGTTGCCATGGTTGGGGTCTTATTGATGTTACCACTGCCCTGTGCTGCATCTAAGCTAGACATAGTAGTGGTAGCCCCTTCCACTCTGCCATAGACAGTCTCATTAACACCTGGGGTCTGAGTAGGAATACTAGGATGAGAGGCCATAGTACCCTGTCTGTGTTTTCTCCTATATGTTTGTGTAACTGGTGGTGTGTAAGGAATATTTAGAACGACAATGGGTGTGTGATGGGACTCGGCTGGGATTGCTGATCCTTCACCCTGTACCTGTACAATCATGTTAGCAAACAAAGGAACTACCACCCCATTAAACAACCTTGACGCCATAGACATATTTGCAAAAAAATTTTGTTACAAACAAGGTGTTGGAAAAATTTCAGTATGGGTAAGTAGTTTATTTTTCTTTAAAATCATTACAACAAATCTTGGATACATGAGAAATTTTGTTTTTGAATCCACATTCTTCACCATATTTTCAAAAATCAGTTTAGAAAAATTGTAAACCCTGCCTGTGGATAAACAAATGAGAGCAATAGCAATATTGATACTGAATTGCTCCCAAGAGGTTTTCTTAGGGCTCATACAGTGAAGAAGTGTATGTATGAAAAACCTCGATTGAGGGGAGAAACAGTCTTTATGAAAAGTCAGTTTTTGATTTGCTGTATCATACCCCATCCTGGATAGATATTCAAAAATTTCAGTATTTGGTAAATCAAATAGTCCACCTTCATCATTCAAGTGGAGATGTCTCCTCAAGGATGATTTAGATATCCTAATTGTCTTACCATCTACCTTAGCTTTTATTTGTGTGTCCCCATGTTCTAATGTTTTGACAGTAGCAGTTTGCCAAAACTGTTGAATATGGGAGACATAGATAGTGGGGTTTGTTATGAGTGCATACATGATGTATGATTGGTTAAGAAAATCCACTATCTGATAAAACTGTTCACTACCCTCTAGTTTTTCCAAGAAAGCAACTTGATTGTGAGCTTTAACGAATTCCATGATAAAAGTTTTGAGATACTGCTTGGTTTTGATCGGAATAGGTTTAATTAGTAGTAGGTAATGGCAATTGAAAGTGCGTTAGGGTTTGAGAGTTGTATGTGTGAGAATCGTTCAATTAAAGAAAATCAGATAAAGATTAAGGAAAGTGAATAATTTTCACAAATAAAAACCCTATAAATATGACTAAACAGATAAAAATCCCCAACGGCTAGTAAAAAAAATGGTTTTTACTGCACAGTACCAACAACTATTCAGCAATACAAAATTTTTATGCTAGCAGTACAAACTTTACACTAGCAGTACAAGCTTTTTGACAAAAAATTTATCCGACAGTACAAACATGATATCTTTGAAAAACATACTGTCCACCACATGTTGAGAAAACTAAGTGTTAAAGAAAACACTTATCATATTTTTTTAGCAAACTACCACCTATCAACGGATTTGAGATGTCTTTACCAATAGCTGTTTGCTTTGGACTAGTTAACTCTTCACTGTGAAGTATGGTGAGTTAAGAACCATATAGTTTTTGGTAAACTATCAACCATAAACGAATTTGATTAGTCTTTACCAGGAGCCGTTTGCTCTTGGACTAGTCAGTTTTTCAAAATTTATGGTGAACTGATTACCATTGCACTCCTCAGTGCACAACTCCAGTCCAAGAAGTCTATCATCAGATATTTGTGGTTGTTTTGTCACCATCAAATAAGTGAAGTTTTCTTAACCTGCAAATGTCAGTAAACACCAAGAAAAATACAATCCAAGATGTTTTCACATAATAACTTATCAGGTTATAAAAGCAGTACCTAAATTTTATACTGACAGTACAAACTGCTTTTATGAGAAAACTTAAGATAGCAGTAGAAACATACTTTGACCTCAATAACAGTACAAATCCTTTACAAAACTTTACAAAAACACAAATAGATAAGATGTTTGATTAGAGATTCATCATACCAATACTTGCAATTAAAAACTGAAATCTACCCACATCAAAACCTTTTGTGAGCAAATCTGCAACATTGTTATCATTATTAATTTTAACAATTTGAATTAGTTTCTTTTCATAACAATCTCTTATAAAATGATGTCTTATCTCAATATGTTTTGTTTTTGAATTAAAAACAAGATTTTTAATTATGCACATTGTACTGTTATTGTCAATATAAAAGCTTGGTATTTATAAAATTGTACCCATAGTCCAGTAGTTGATTCTGAATCCATAGCACTTGACCACAGCAACTGGAAGCAGCAATGTACTCTGCTTTTGTAGTTGAGTTAGCCACCATTGTCTGTTTCTTACACTGCCATGAAATCAACTTGTGTCAAAGATACTGACATCCTCCATTAGTTGATTTCCTATCTAAACATGCTCCAGCATCATCACTATCTGAGTATGCAACCAGATCAAAAGGTGAATCCTTAGGATACCAAAGGCCCAACCTATGTTGGCTCCTTAAGTACCTAAAAATCCTCTGTATAGCATTCAAGTGAGATATTTTGGGAGACACTTGAAATCTATCACAAGCACATACAACAAACATAATAACTGGTCTTGAGGCAGTTAAGTACATTAAAGACCCAACCATGGACCTGTAAAGATGCACATCAACCTCTTCACCATCTTCATCTTTGACTAGAGGCTTGTTTGGATCCATAGTAGTCTTAGCAGGATGCACATCATTAAATCCAAACTTCTTCAAAATATCAGTTACATACTTCTCTTGACTGATGAAAATGCCTTCATTTTTCTGCTTGACTTGAAGGCCTAAGAAGAAAGTCAGTTCACCCATGGAACTCATTTGGAACCTGTTATGCATTAACTTCTCAAACTCATCACATAACACCTTATTTGTTGAACCAAAAATAATGTCATCTACATAAACTTGAACCAATAGGATGTCACTTTTTGTCCTTTTTATGAACAAGGTTTTGTTAATTGTGCTCTGACAAACCCATTGGTCAAAAAATACTTGGATAAGGTGTCATACCAAGCTCTTAGAGCCTGATGTAGTCCATACAGTTCCTTCTCCACCTTGTAAACTTTATCTGGATACTTAGGATCTTCAAAACCAGATGGTTGAGAGACATATACTTCTTCTTTAATTGTCCCATATAAGAAAGCATTTTTCACATCCATCTGATACACTATGAAGTTCCTATATGAAGCATAAGCCAAGAACAGTCTAATAGCCTCTATTCTTGCCACTGGTGCAAACAATTCTTCATAGTCAATGCTTTCTTTTTGAGTGTATCCCTGAGTCACTAACCTTGCCTTGTTTCTGACAAATATTCCTCTTTCATCTCTCTTGCATCTGAATACCCATTTTGTCCATATTTCCTTCTTCCCATTAGACAAATCTACCAAGGTCCAAACCTCCTGAAGCTTGAATTGTAACAACTCTTCTTGCATAGCTTCCACCCAGCTTGAATCTTGTAATGCCTTATAAGCATTCTTGGGTTCAATTTGTGACAGAAAACAAGCAAACATGCAATTTTGCAGATCTTTGTGGCTATTCCTCTGATGAAGGGTTTGAGCAAATAATCCTTGATTCTTTAGTCATTTAAGTTTACTTCTTGTTTGAACGGCAGACTAAGAATCTTCAAGAATTTGATCTTTAGGATGATCTTTGTGGATTCTTGTAGTGTGTGTAGGACTGGTAGCATAAGAAGACTCCATATTATGCAAATCAGCCTCCATAGTAAAACTATCCACAACCTCATCATCAATATCTTCATAAATATGCTCCAAAACAAGCATTTTTGGATCATCTGGATAATCAGCATCAACATAGGACTTCCCATCTTTGTCCACTATGGGAAACCTTGGATATGGAGAACTGTTAGGCGTAGCAGTAGAAACTGCTGGCCTAAAGATTGGCGTATCAGTAGCAACTGGTGAGCTAATGATAAACGTATCAGTAGGAACTGGTGGACTAGTGCCAGTTTTCCTTCCTGCCTTTTCAGCATTTGCTAATGGACTTTCCAGAACTTCATCTTCAAATTGTGGTCCTTCAGTAACCACGTTATGCACATCAGAAGGTTTAGTCCCACCTTAGGTATCACCTTTTGCCACACTTTCCAATGGATCAACTTCTGGGCTCTTTTTCTGCAACCCTTTGGGCTTGATAAGCTTGTCTAGCTTCCACTTTCCAACCAGTACAAACTCCTCTACAGATCCATCCTTCTTGTCTTGTGTACCTGCATTTGAATCTCCTTGTGTACCTGCAGACTTATTAGGTGTACTTGTAGACACTGGTTCATAGTTCATGGTTCTGGTTAAGGAATCAATGTCAAACAACCAGTCAGTCCCACTTCCTGCAACATTAGGTGAACTCTCACTAAACCTAACATGCAAGTTTTGTTCCATGTGCCTAGTTCTACTATTGAACACCCTAAACGCCTTGCTATTTGTAGAGTACCCAACAAAGAACCCTTTGTCTGCCTTGTACGAACTTCCCTAGACGAAGTAGAGAAATTGAGATAATAAAATCTTGCCATAAATGAAACAAGCATGTCTTCCTTTGTCTTCCCCTTAATCCATGCCATCTCTTCTCATTTCTTCCCCTTTTTGTTATCAATAAATAAGGGAATGTAAAGATTTGCAACTTTGATCGTCACTTCCCCTCAAATCCAAAACCATACAAGAACCAAAAACCATGTACCATCCAATAAACCCATGAACTATTTGATATCTATAAAGTAAGCAATAGTAATAATACCTCAGATAGCTCTAACAGTAGAAACCAATATTCTCGGACAATATAAGTAGTACAAAAATTTAATCCGAGCCGTACAAACTGTTAACCCACGAGTAATAGTAATACGAAACTAGCAGCAGATACTAAAGGTTGAAAAGTACGAGCAACAGTTTCGAGCAAGTAGCAGCAGAAACATGTAGAATAAGCAGCAGTTAGACATCGCGAGCAATAGATACAAAGGAAATAGCAGCACTATCCATAACTAGCAGTAGTTACGAATCTTACTGGCAGCACTATCCATAAACGCAACAGCTAGTAGCATCGTTCAAAAGCAGCAGTAGTATGTACCGACCAATTTTGAATCAATAATATAATGGAAGATTTATTCAATACCAACCAATATTGATTGACCAATAGGTGACCGATTAATTTATTCATCTTGATTGATCTCCCTTTTTGACGTAACACAATAAGCACATGAATAATACTGATCCACTTATCAATTCGTTGCACTCACTGACCCATGATTGATTAATTCATAAGACATACATGATATGTTCATGAAAACAAATACAAGTAGTCAATGACTAAAATAATTAATCAACATTCTCATGCTTTGAATACCACCAATCTTAATATCTACTCAAATTCTTTTAATATCATCGACCAATCCATAATCAATTAAACTTGAAGTTTAGTATAAGGTATCAATGAATTATTCATATGGATATTGATAATTAATTCACAAGGAACAAAAAAACCAATCATTAAAGTAGTCATGCATAAGACCACAATCATAGAAGTAATCAATAAGAATAAACCCTAAAATTTTGAACAATTACCCTTTTCCTGCAGCAGTATTCGACATAGTGTATCTCACGATTGGGAGCTCCAATTGAAGATCCCTCCGGTGAAAAGTTAGCTTGATATACTGAGAGTTCCACAAAACATTTCGTCACGATCCAACGGTTAACAAAAAAGTTATCATCGTTTAAAAACTGTCCTGCAGAAGCCTTACGAAAATTTCCAGTTTCGAATTTTTTCATCTTTTCGACACATAAAACCTTGCGAATCCCTAGGTAACGAGCTCCACAAGCTCTGATACCACTTTTTGATCTCAGTTAAGCAATTGATCAAGTTGATTAAGTTAGATAAATCTAACACAAACAACAATATAGTTAGCTGTCTTGAATCTAAGATTAAACAATATGCGAAATCTAATGTTTAATGATTAAGAGAATACTTAAACACAACTTGTTTCTCACAAAATATTTCAATATATTAATACGAATACTCAAAAGTATTAGGGTTACAAGAACCTTGAAGTGATCGACTCTAGAATAACTCGTACTCTAAATCTAACCTAGGACCTCCTTTTATAGGCTAAGGAGTCCTTCTAGGATTACAATAACTTTCTACACAAGATACATATTATATAATCTTTTCTATAATTATCTAACTGACTATACAAATCTGATAAGCAGTACTAACTAATTGTACTAATAGTTTGTACTGCTAGTTATATTCTTCGCAGTCCAAAACCAAAGCTAACAGTACTAACTATTAAGCTTGGCAGTACAAACTGTCTTTGCTAAATTCCCTACCCAAAAACAGATATTATTTATGTGTTCCCTTTAGCATTCAAAAGAGAGATGTAATGAAAATGGTTTTTACTTTGTATTAAGAATGAAAAAGAAAGAGTTTGTCCTAAACGTGAGAATGATTTTTGAAAAATGATACGGGGAGAAGTATCTTTTTAGAAAGCATTCCTAAAAGTTTCTTAAAAAGAAATTTATCTTGAGTTTTGAAAATCCCCGTATTGTTTGTGAGTTGTGTGTGAAATAGAGATCTTTGACTCAGAAAAGAAGGTAAGGCTAACGTTTATGTACCTTGTAGAATGAGAAGCATTTTATGACAATTGTTCCATGAGACCAAGACCAAGGTGAAGCAAGTTGAATTGTTCCCGCTTCGACGGTTTGGTGAGGACATCGGCTATGTTGTTTTCGAATGATACCTTCTCAATAGAAATGTTCTCTTTTTGAACATTATCTCTTAAGAAGTGATGACGGATCTCTATATGCTTGGTACAAGAGTGCAACACCGGATTTTTGCTTAAGTCAATAGCACCTTTGTTGTCGCATAAAATGGCTATGTCACTTAGATTAATGTCGTAGTTAACTAACGCTTGTTTCATCCATAGTGCTTGTTGGCATGCTTTGCCGGTAGAGACATACTCTGCTTCGGTTGTTGAAATGGCCAATGCCGTTTGTTTCTTCGAGAACCAAGATGTTAAGAATCCACATATACAATAGTTTCTACCGCCGTTCCCTTAGGATACCATAATCCCAATTGAGTAGTACCCTTAATGTATCTAAATATTCTTTTGACGGCTTCTAGGTGTGAAGTTTTAGGGTCTTCTTGAAACCTAGCACATAGACATACACTAAACATGATATCCGGCCGACTAGCCGTAAGGTAGAGAAGACTACCAATCATGCTACGGTATTTGGTGTTATCAACGGATTCACCGTCTTCATCTTTGGTAAGTTTAGTATTGGATGACATTGGTGTTCTTATGGGTTTTGACTCTTCTAGACCAAATTTCTTTAGCATCTATTCTATGTATTTGGATTGATTAAAGAAGATACCATCTTCTAGTTGTTTAATTTGTAGAGCAAGAAAGAAACTAAGTTCTCCCATCATACTAATTTCAAACTCATCATGCATGATTTTTGAGAAATCATCACACATGTCTTGACAAGTAGATCCGAATATAATATCGTCCACATATATTTGAACAATAATTATATGTGATTCCTTTTTCTTTGTGAAAAGTGTATTATCAACTAACCCCATGATATAGTCGTTTTTGATTAAAAATGATTTGAGTCTATCATACCAAGCCTTTGGGGCTTGTTTAAGAACGTAGAGAGCTTTCTTTAGTTTGTACACGTGGTTAGGTTTTTCGAAATCGATAAAGCCCGGAGGTTGAGCTACATAGACTTCTAATGAAACCATTTAGAAAAGCACTTTTAACATCCATTTGAAAAAGCTTAAGATCATGAGCACAAGCATAAGCAAGAAGTATTCTTATATACTCTAATCTAGCCACGGGAGTATAGGTCTCATCAAAGTCTATGCCTTCTTGTTGGTTATACCCTTGGGTAACAAGTCTAGCTTTATTTCTAGGCACTACACCATTTGCATCTAACTTGTTTTTATATACCCATTTAGTTCCGATTATGGTTTGGTTATTAGGTGGAGGGACAAGTGTCCAAACATTGTTAGAAACAAATTGATTTAACTCTTCTTGCATAGCCATTGCCCAACTTTCATCTTTTATGGCTTCTTGCGTATTTTTAGGTTCTATGGTTAAGAAAAAACAAAATAAACTACTTTGGTTTTGGACTTGAGATCTTAAGGTTCTTTCATTTAACTTTCCTATAACCTTTTCTATGGGATGATCTTTAGACTCTTTTATATTGATGATTTCATTGTTTAATGGTTCATCTTCTTTATTTATATTTTTCTTGATTTCTATGGCTTCACTTTCGATTAACTCGTCATCGACAAGAGGTAGGGTAGGTTTTGGTGGACTTTCATCAAATTTTACATTTAAGGATTCTTCAACCTTCATGGTTTCTTTATTTAGTATAACATAAGCTTTACTATTAGGAGAGTAACCTAAGAAGATACATTCGGTTAATTTAGGATCAAATTTAGTTAGGTAATCTTTAGTGTTAAGTAAGAAACATTTACTACCAAAGACTCTAAAGTGTTCTCGCGTAGGCTTTTTGCCTCGAAGTAACTCGTATGGAGTTTTACCTAAGAATGGTCTAATTAGGACACGGTTAAGTATATAGGTTGATGTGTCAACGACATTGCACCAAACTTTTTGAGGAATAGATTGCTCATTAATCATGGTGCGACTCAATTCTTGTAGGGTTCTTGATATGTGCAAAAACACATATCATTTCTTTATCTATTAAAACCCAAAATAACCAAGAAAGAGCCGTTAATGCTTAATATTTGCTTGTTTCTTTGAGTTTTTGTGTGTGCAGGTACGGATATGTAAAAACACACAAAAAGGAACCAAATCAGACGTAAATCCGAGCACGAGAGATTAAGAGAGTTTGAGCTGAGCCGGAAGGTCGAGATTGTGCATTTGTGAAGATTTTATTCTCTGAGGATGATTTTTAGAAGATATGATCATATTTGAAGAAACGTCAAGATTAGTCCCTGAACTTTGAGCTTTTGGCAAAAGTGATCCCTCAAGTTTCAAAATTTACAAGTTCAGCCCTTGTATTATTTGTGAATGACAAGTTTAGCCCTTGAAAGAGATTTTCAGATTTACATGTGTGGACCCTGAAGTTTCAGAAAATACATCTTTAGTCCCTAGTTTCTAAATGGATTACTAAATAAATCCTAAATCCAAATATCCTAAACCATAGTCCAAAAGCCCAAACCAAAATACATAACCCGATCCAATCCAACTATTTTAACCCGCCGGTTTGTATATCCAGCCCGAACCAAATCCAAGTCAACCACTTACCCGGTCAAATAAAACAAATAAATATAAAAAAACCCAAAGGCGCCCAAAAAGCTGTAAACCCACCATTGTTACTGTTTACCACCCACCCTTTCACGTTTTACCTGATCCCATCACTTTTACCCGTACCATTTAAGTACTTCTAGAAGCTTACTGCCACCTTGTCAGAAGTGTGACTCACAAGAATGCCAGCATGGCAGAATGGAGCATCCTCATTGGTCCTAACACCTCACAAATCTAATCCTATGGCTGAGATGATAGAAGATGATGTGGGATGTGATTCAATGGCCAAGATTGTACTTCCAGATGCTTCTCACGATCAAG
This sequence comes from Chrysanthemum seticuspe, assembly GCA_019973895.1. Classification (NCBI taxonomy): domain Eukaryota; kingdom Viridiplantae; phylum Streptophyta; class Magnoliopsida; order Asterales; family Asteraceae; genus Chrysanthemum; species Chrysanthemum seticuspe. The sequence goes on from BPTQ01000007.1 coordinate 132,871,843, forward strand.
ACCAAGTTCTCTCGTTAGCTATAAAAGGACTCTGATGAGTGTGTAAATACTCATCATTTTTGGGTCTATCTGAACTGCAAAACGTTTAAAAATGCTCAGAAATGCATCAAAATACTGAAAATATTCCAAAATTGCATTTTATATGTTTCAGATGCAAAATGTTTAAAATCAGATGAAAAATGAGCAAAGTTTGCATAATTGGCAGTTTCAGTCCCCCAAGTTTCTAAAATTGTCAGAAATAGTCCCTGAGCCCTAATTTCAAAAGAAAAATCACCAAAGGTCCTTTTTAAATCATAAATTGTCAAAATTAGTCCTTTGGTGAAAAATATAAAAAGTTTGAGAAAATTACAAGTTTGGTCCTCCAAGTTTCAAAATTGGCAAAAAATGGTCCTTGGAAAATTGGAAAATGTCAAGTTTGGTCCTTGTACTTTTGGAGATTGTCACTTTTAACCCTTGGAACAACTTTGCATAATTGACAGGATTGGTCCCTTAATTTTCAGAATTTACACTTTAGGTCCTTGCCAATTAAACCTTTAATTACCCTTTGGACCTTTGCATCCCATTATGACCCTGCCTACCCAAGTGAACCCCTGCCACTTAACCCTTTTTGGACCCTTGCTTATTAATACCCTGGTCAACAACTAGTCAAACACAAACACCCCTTGGCGCCCTTTTTCTCTTCTCCTTCCTCTCACTCAACCTCTGCAAATGCCAGTCCCTCCCATCATTCCAACTCAACCCCCACACTACTTGTTCCCCCACCTCCATACAACTACAAAATGCATTTAATGCAGCTTCAACCCTTCACTCAACCTACAAATGGCAGATACATGTTTTGGCGCCAAAATCCAATCCAAAGGCCAAAAATGGCTCTGCTGATCCAATGGTTATGAAAAGATGGTGGGATCAAATCAGAAGCAAGTGGGAAGAAGTTTGGAATATAAAAAGAGGCAAGAGGAGAGATGGAAGGGCAGTAGATTTTAGTTTAAAATTTCTTTAATGTCGTTTTTTCTATTAATGTATTAGTTTAGCCAAAAATCTGTAATCTTTTGTTCCTTTGATATAAACTCAAGTCATTTCATCATTGTAATCAGTTTTTAAGAATCAATTTACAAGTTTAGCTAAAATTTATGTTTTGTGTTGACTGTTGAAAATTCCAATTCGAATTCTCATATTCAAACTCTTAATACCTTATTTTCTCACTCAAATCAGTTTATTTAAGCTTATCAAAGCTTTTTGTAAGCTTATGCATCCATTTCAAGCAATATTGGATCAAGGTCAACAAAAAGTCAAATTGGGTGAAATTGGCTTGGTTTTGGAATTTGGGTTGATGCAGCTTGCTTTGGGGTTGGAATAGATTAGGTTAGAGTAGTTTTTGGTTTGGTTTAGCCTGCAACACCAGCTGGACACTTGTGAGTGGTATTCCTATTTTCAATTTTTTTACTCAGTTTGCATTTTGTGTTTGTTTTTGTATTTGTGGTTAGAAATGGTTTAAGTTTGCTTATTTAGTGGTCATTATAGTAATTGAGCTCAGTTTGATCAATGGCATTGGCTAGTTAAGTGGTTGGTTTCATTTTCAGTTCATAACAGTTTATTAAGGTGTGTTTGGATAGGCTGCATATTCTGTCTTTAAGGTTATTTCAGTGGTTTAGACCAGTTGTTTCATGCTTGTTAAGTTCTATTATACTCATTCCTGTCTTAATATACACATGCATTAGTTCAAAAGTCAAAATTTCACCTTATCTGTCTTAATCTGTTAGCTGTTGTGGTTTTGGACAAGCAAAAGCTTGTTTTGTGTTTAGAAATCTTAGAACTAGCTTGCATTAGTTTAATTTCATCACATTACATCTATTTCAGTCCTTAAATCAAAATCAAAGTTCCATTAAGTCAACTTTTCAGTTTTGTCAAAAGTCAAAAATTTGCAAAAAGTCATTTTGGGCTCAAATGGGATGAATTTTCTTGGATTCATTTCTAAGCCTAATCATGTTAAACTTTGGATTTAAGAACTTCTACTGGTCTATTTTATGATTATCATTTTTGTCAAATTTTGTCATTTTTTTATAAGTCCCAAATGAGCTTGTCAAAACAGGCTTATGTGCCCTGTGCACAGGGCATTAAACTGCACAGGTCTTGTGCAGATTTTGCAGTTCTTGCACAAAGCTCTTAAGAGCTTTTCTAGGTCTGTATTTTGGTTTGCAAGTTCCTAGCCAGGTTATCTTGAGGTTCCTACATTTGCTCTTTAGTTTCCAGCTTATTTGAGTGCTTATTCTTCTGCTTAAACATGGTACCCTCACATTGATTTTAGCTTATGATCTCAACTCATCAAATCTTTGTAGATTGCAATTCTGTGGTTTATGCTTGTTGTTCTTAGTGTCATTTGAGTACTTTTAGCAGTTTATAGCCTTTGTTATCAGTTGGTGGCTTTTTGTGGTACTTGGCTTATTTGAAGTGCTTATTTCATAAGCACTTTACATAGCAGTTTCATATTCCACCACATAGACCCCTGTTTTTCCATTTTTCCTAGATTCCTAATATTATTTTAGATTTTTCCTGAAATTTTCAGATTTTTCCAAGTCAGTTTGCTATTTTTCTTGATTTAAATCAGTTTTTAAGTCATTTTAATTAGCTTTTAATACAATTAATTAAGAAAAGCTTCAAAAAAATAATTTTTCATTTTTATTAAGTTAAGATAAATATAAAAAGCCAAAAAAATATTTTTCCAAATTTTTCTTAGTTAAAATTGTATTTTTAAATAATTTAATTAGTTTTAAATAGTTTTTAATTCCTAGAAAATACAAAAATATTCAGAAAAATACAAAAATAGTTTTGAAAATTCTATTTTGTTATTTTAGATTTTTCCAAGTTATAATTTTATTTTTCTAGCTTTATTTCCTATTTTCTTGTATTTTAGGCTATTATTAAATAGTTAAAATTAGTTTTTAATTAATAATAATTAGATAATTAGTTATAAAAATAATTTTCTTTTTCTATAAATTTTCTTTTATCATTAGGTTTGTAAAAATGTTATTTTCATATTTTTAGGATTAATATTGTATAAGTTTCACATTTTTATTTGTACGTTACGTAGTTTTTAATTCAGTTTTATAAAAACATAAAATCAAAACATAATTTTGCAAATAGTGATAGCATTTATTTAATATTTTTTATCTTTTTAATTTTCTTTAATTTTCATTTAAGCCCCTTTAGTTTATGAGCTTTTTTTGTAGTTATAATAATTCATATCCCTTTTTCCGTTCAAATCTCTCGATCACTATACGTTTAACTATTCTCGCACAGCTCGTTGGGACTTAACGACCTGGGGAAACACTATACTCTCCTGATCTTCATTGCATTGGTGTTTAAACTGTTTTAAGTTTGTTACAGTTAGCCATTCACAAGTGGTTAACTTGCGTGATAAAACTTGACGGTTTTGCACCAATCAAATTTTTGGCGCCGCTGCCGGGGAGCTGTGCTGATTATCTTCCGTTTAGCAGATTAGTGATTTGGATATTCACTCCTTGTTCATACCATCTGTATGTATTTATATTTTCTTATAAAAATCAAAAACCCAAAAAGATTTTCACTCTTTGGTTTTGCAAAATGTTTATCCAAAAACTCAAAAATATTCATCTTTACCCTCTTACCCTTTTTGATTCTTTATCCCTTTACCCTCTATCCATTTGATTCTAACTTCTTCTATTCTCATGGAATCTCTCGAGGACGAATTCTAGGACGAAGTTGAAAAACTTCAGACTTTATCGCAAATGTCGAGAATTCGTGTTGTTCGTGATGATCCATTAATTCTGCGTAGGGAAATGGAACGAGACACTGGGGTGACAAAGGACCAGGTACTTCCCTCTGATAATGGAAGTACTAAATACGTCTAACCTACGGTTATCCAAAGATCTAATCCCTCAATTGCTCCTAAGCCGTCTAGAATTGATCCTAAACTTTCACAATTTACGGTTAGACGCAAACATGCAGAATTTAGACCGGTGACTAGCAAGAATGACTTGCCTAATCTTCACGTTTCTCAAGAACCAGAACCAGAGACCATAACGGACGTGGTGGAAATTGCTAGCGCTCAGAGCACACCACTTGTCCCACCTCCTGATTTTTCAAAATGTTCTTCGAGACTTGATAGTCATTCAGATCACCATGTTGGTTTTGTTGATTCTTTGAATAAACCGATTCCTTATCATAACTCTCAAATGAAATCGTTTATTCCTTGTGTCGGTTGTGGTGAGCCTCTTTTTGGTTCACCCTGTCGTTGGTGTACGTGTGTACAATGTGGTAATGATATTCATAACGGGAGTTGTTTGTTTTGTGGTTCGAGGAATTCATTTGATTATGATCCTAATCCGAACTCATTTAACGACCCCTCAAACTTTTCCAATTACCCACCACAACCCAACCTATCTTCATATAATCAACACTTCTGCTGTGAATTTTGTGGAGGTTCTCACCAAGGATTTGAGTGTCAATCCGGAAACACGTTTGTCTATGAACAGTTTTCCAGTGATGCTCAGAACTTTGGTTATGACCAAAATCCATATGATTCACCGGTCCAGACTCAACAGTTTTACTGTTGTGAGTACTGTGGAGGTCCCCATTTCAGCTCTGATTGTCAAATAGGGAATCCATTTCCTTGTAACAATCATGACTCTCACATGTTTGACGATTTCCAACCTCCACAGCACCATACGGTTCAAACTCCACCTGAGCCGTTGTCTCAAGAAATCTCCCAAGATTTTGAAACCGCAATGAAAACACTTGAGGATATGATTCAAAACTTTAAGAATCAAGTGAGTGGTGAAAAGACCATGGGAGAATTGCTAGCCGAAGAGCGAGAGGCCCGCCAATCTAGGGAAGAATTATTAGTCTTAGAGCATGCAGCTCTAAGGCGTTCCCAATTTCTTAAGGCAGCTCTGTATGATGATGACGAGGAGAGTTTTTATCCTTTTAAAAATAATATTTCTCAACTCCCTCAGTCAGTTGATATTCCAGCAGTTGAGATTCCATCTCAAACAACTGCTATCACATCCGAAGCTCCCACTCACTCTCTGAACATGGGGGACGAGCATCTTGACACTGTTCCTGAAAAGGAATCGGACGAATTCATAAAGTCTAGTGTTGAGAACCTTGTCCCAATCCCGAGAGAGTCACAGGGAACTTCTGATCATATGTGTGATATCTCTTCCCCTCTTGAGTGTTCGAAAGATCATTTTGAGACTTTCTCCGATTTTAGCGACGATTGTGATTCCTTTGAAAACATCGAGTATGTTGAGGCATCACTCCCACAGTCTGATCCCCTTCTTGAGGAGTTCACCGATGAACTCACTCACATCAATCCACTTTCATCGGAAAGTAATGATTTCGAAGCCGATCTGGGAGAGACTGAAAGTCTCATTGATAATGATCGTTCACTCACTTCTCACCCTAACAGTCCAATAGAGAATGTTGATCACTTTGTTCCCGAAACATTCAAAGCTACTTTCACCAATCCTCTATTTGAATTCGACTCTGAATTCACTTCAATTTCTGAGAATCCACTCTTTGATACTCAGATTGAGGATAGTGATGAGCCCACAATGGAACAAGAGTTCACAACTTCACTTCATGTGAATGACTCTCTTCATGAAGAGTTCTCCGGTGAACTCTCTCATGACATATCTCCTCCGGAACATGATCATTTTTATTTTGATCTTGAGGATGATATTAGCTCGGAGGAAGGTGTACTCTATCATACGAGTTTGCTTATTAATGATACTACCTTCACCCTTCCTCCCGATATGCCTACATTTGAGGATGAAGAATGGATCTTGATTGTTATCAAAATCTTTCTTCCTTTCCTCAAATATCTTGTGATTTCCCTTCATTTTCACTCCTTCGGGAATGAAGACACTATCTTTGACCCTGGCATTTTCATTTATCACTTTTGAGCCGGTTCTATGTATATCTCTTCGGTGTGGAACTTTCACGTGCTTCAAATGTTTGTCCAAACATCTTGAATGAAAGATCGATGGAGATTGTCTCTTCCACTTACTTCCCCATGAACAAATTAATTCGGGGTCGAGTCAAGCTAGCGACTCGGTAATCAAAAACAGTAGCTAAACATGGGTTTTCACCCGTGTGTACCACCCTAGTGTGGGGGGGTTGCCCCACATGTTGTGTATATAAGCATTTCTAAAAAAAAAAAAAAAAAAAAAAAAAAAAAAAAAAAAAAAACATCTTTCAAAATAATGGCCGTATTATTTCCCTTTAACGTTCTATGTTTCGGCATAACCGCCGGTACTTTGAATATTGAGGGCAATATTCATTTCTAAGTGTGGGGGGGGGGGAATTCTCACGAATTTTATCATGTAATTATCCACCCAATTCCCCCATTTTTGGCCAAATTTTTTTTTTGGGAGTAAGTGTTTTGCACTTACTCATTTGGTTATCAGTCCGCCTTGTCTAAAAAACAAAAGGATTGGCTAATCCAGGAGCAAACGGCTCTTGGTAAAGATATCTCAAATCCGTTGACGGCTTGCAATTTGCCCAAAATTGTATGGTATTCAGCTCACCATATCCTAAAAAGTGAAGAGTTGGCTAGCCCGCAAGTTTATGGCTTGTGGTAAAGGCAGTGGAAAAACCATAATTGGTAATCGACTCACCAAAGATAATATTGATAATTTATCTAAGAGTTGGCTAGTCCAGAGCAAACGGCTTCTGGTAAAGACGAATCAAATCCGTTGGAAGCTGGTGGTTTGCTCAAAATCACATGGTTATCGGTGTACCATGGTTCTTACTTGAACTGAAACATTTGGCTACTCCAGAAGTAATGGCTTTTGGTAAAGAGTTTCAAATCCATTAAGTTTTTCTCAAAAGATTGCTAGGGACTAGAAATAGTTTAGTGTGGGGGATTGATGAGTGTGTAAATACTCATCATTTTTGGGTCTATCTGAACTGCAAAACGTTTAAAAATGCTCACAAATGCATCAAAATACTGAAAATATTCCAAAATTGCATTTTATATGTTTCAGATGCAAAATGTTTAAAATCAGATGAAAAATGAGCAAAGTTTGCATAATTGGCAGTTTCAGTCCCCCAAGTTTCTAAAATTGTCAGAAATAGTCCCTGAGCCCTAATTTCAAAAGAAAAATCACCAAAGGTCCTTTTTAAATCATAACTTGTCAAAATTAGTCCTTTGGTGAAAAATATAAAAAGTTTGAGAAAATTACAAGTTTGGTCCTCCAAGTTTCAAAATTGCCAAAAAATGGTCCTTGGAAAATTGGAAAATGTCAAGTTTGGTCCTTGTACTTTTGGAGATTGTCACTTTTAACCCTTGGAACAACTTTGCATAATTGACAGGATTGGTCCCTTAATTTTCAGAATTTACACTTTAGGTCCTTGCCAATTAAACCTTTAATTACCCTTTGGACCTTTGCATCCCATTATGACCCTGCCTACCCAAGTGAACCCCTGCCACTTAACCCTTTTTGGACCCTTGCTTATTAATACCCTGGTCAACAACTAGTCAAACACAAACACCCCTTGGCGCCCTTTTTCTCTTCTCCTTCCTCTCACTCAACCTCTGCAAATGTCAGTCCCTCCCATCATTCCAACTCAACCCCCACACTACTTGTTCCCTCCACCTCCACACAACTACAAAATGCATTTAATGCAGCTTCAACCCTTCACTCAACCTACAAATGGCAGATACATGTTTTGGCGCCAAAATCCAATCCAAAGGCCAAAAATGGCTCTGCTGATCCAATGGTTATGAAAAGATGGTGGGATCAAATCAGAAGCAAGTGGGAAGAAGTTTGGAATATAAAAAGAGGCAAGAGGAGAGATGGAAGGGCAGTAGATTTTAGTTTAAAATTTCTTTAATGTCGTTTTTTCTATTAATGTATTAGTTTAGCCAAAAATCTGTAATCTTTTGTTCCTTTGATATAAACTCAAGTCATTTCATCATTGTAATCAGTTTTTAAGAATCAATTTACAAGTTTAGCTAAAATTTATGTTTTGTGTTGACTGTTGAAAATTCCAATTCGAATTCTCATATTCAAACTCTTAATACCTTATTTTCTCACTCAAATCAGTTTATTTAAGCTTATCAAAGCTTTTTGTAAGCTTATGCATCCATTTCAAGCAATATTGGATCAAGGTCAACAAAAAGTCAAATTGGGTGAAATTGGCTTGGTTTTGGAATTTGGGTTGATGCAGCTTGCTTTGGGGTTGGAATAGATTAGGCTAGAGTAGTTTTTGGTTTGGTTTAGCCTGCAACACCAGCTTGACACTTGTGAGTGGTATTCCTATTTTCAATTTTTTTACTCAGTTTGCATTTTGTGTTTGTTTTTGTATTTGTGGTTAGAAATGGTTTAAGTTTGTTTATTTAGTGGTCATTATAGTAATTGAGCTCAGTTTGATCAATGGCATTGGCTAGTTAAGTGGTTGGTTTCATTTTCAGTTCATAACAGTTTATTAAGGTGTGTTTGGATAGGTTGCATATTCTGTCTTTAAGGTTATTTCAGTGGTTTAGACCAGTTGTTTCATGCTTGTTAAGTTCTATTATACTCATTCCTGTCTTAATATACACATGCATTAGTTCAAAAGTCAAAATTTCACCTTATCTGTCTTAATCTGTTAGCTGTTGTGGTTTTGGACAAGCAAAAGCTTGTTTTGTGTTTGGAAATCTTAGAACTAGCTTGCATTAGTTTAATTTCATCACATTACATCTATTTCAGTCCTTAAATCAAGATCAAAGTTCCATTAAGTCAACTTTCCAGTTTTGTCAAAAGTCAAAAATTTGCAAAAAGTCATTTTGGGCTCAAATGGGATGAATTTTCTTGGATTCATTTCTAAGCCTAATCATGTTAAACTTTGGATTTAAGAACTTCTACTGGTCTATTTTATGATTATCATTTTTGTCAAATTTTGTCATTTTTTTATAAGTCCCAAATGAGCTTGTCAAAACAGGCTTATGTGCCCTGTGCACAGGGCATTAAACTGCACAGGTCTTGTGCAGATTTTGCAGCTCTTGCACAAAGCTCTTAAGAGATTTTCTAGGTATGTATTTTAGTTTCCAAGTTCCTAGCCAGGTTATCTTGAGGTTCCTACATTTGCTCTTTAGTTTCCAGCTTATTTGAGTGCTTATTCTTCTGCTTAAACATGGTACCCTCACACTGATTTTAGCTTATGATCTCAACTCATCAAATCTTTGTAGATTGCAATTCTGTGGTTTATGCTTGTTGTTCTTAGTGTCATTTGAGTACTTTTAGCAGTTTATAGCCTTTGTAATCAGTTGGTGGCTTTTTGTGGTACTTGGCTTATTTGAAATGCTTATTTCATAAGCACTTTACATAGCAGTTTCATATTCCACCACATAGCCCCCTGTTTTTCCATTTTTCCTAGATTCCTAATATTATTTTAGACTTTTGCTGAAATTTTCAGATTTTTCCAAGTCAGTTTGCTATTTTTCTTGATTTAAATCAGTTTTTAAGTCATTTTAATTAGCTTTTAATACAATTAATTAAGAAAAGCTTCAAAAAAATAATTTTTCATTTTTATTAAGTTAAGATAAATATAAAAAGCCAAAAAAATATTTTTCCAAATTTTTCTTAGTTAAAATTGTATTTTTAAATAATTTAATTAGTTTTAAATAGTTTTTAATTCCTAGAAAATACAAAAATATTCAGAAAAATACAAAAATAGTTTTGAAAATTCTATTTTGTTATTTTAGATTTTTCCAAGTTATAATTTTATTTTTCTAGCTTTATTTCCTATTTTCTTGTATTTTAGGCTATTATTAAATAGTTAAAATTAGTTTTTAATTAATAATAATTAGATAATTAGTTATAAAAATAATTTTCTTTTTCTATAAATTTTCTTTTATCATTAGGTTTGTAAAAATATCATTTTCATATTTTTAGGATTAATATTGTATAAGTTTCACATTTTTATTTGTACGTTACGTAGTTTTTAATTCAGTTTTATAAAAACATAAAATCAAAACATAATTTTGCAAATAGTGATAGCGTTTATTTAATATTTTTTATCTTTTTAATTTTCTTTAATTTGCATTTAAGCCCCTTTAGTTTATGAGCTTTTTCTGTAGTTATAATAATTCATATCCCTTTTTCCGTTCAAATCTCTCGATCACTATACGTTTGACTATTCTCGCACAGCTCGTTGGGACTTAACGACCTGGGGAAACACTATACTCTCCTGATCTTCATTGCATTGGTGTTTAAACTGTTTTAAGTTTGTTACAGTTAGCCATTCACAAGTGGTTAACTTGCGTGATAAAACTTGACGGTTTTGCACCAATCAGACTCCTTCTCCACAGAGCAAATTCGTCCAACTTTTCATGTTTTAGAATAGTTTTGACCATTTTAATTTCTTGTCATTTACTTGTTTTTAATTAGTGTAAACCTTTACTTTTCATCATTGTAATCAGTTTTCATTAATACAATTTTCTTTCATCATTTAAATCCCTTGTCATTTAATTTTGATGTAATTAGTTTCAATAGCTATTTCACTGTTTTGATAAGCTCAAATAAGCTTATTACAGCTTATTTGAGTTTATTGTTGGTTAATTACTCTTAATTCTCAGTTTTGAAAAAGTCAATGATAGTCAAACGGGTTAATTCGGAAGTCAAACTCAGTTTTGGGTCATGAAGTGTTCTTAAAATATTTTGTGATTGAGTTTTAATTCAGTTTTTATCTAAGATTTGCATGATTACTGTTTTCACCTTTAATGCTAATTTCAAAAGGAGTGTTTGGTTTAAGTAGATTTCTAAAAGTTTTTACCCTAAAGTGAGATAGATTAGAGTAAGTTAGTTTGGATAATGATTTTAAGGTAAGCAGTTGTCATAGTTTTGAGTTTCTAAGTTCTGAGTTTCAATTACATATCTATTATCTGACAAACTGCTTTCTGTCTCAACAGGTTTAGTATGGTTTTTTGCAAGTTATCATTAGGTCATTTGAATTGGTTTTAGGTATCACAAAAATTTGTAAAAATCAAAAATGGCTTTTTCAGCAGCTTATTTCAGCAGCCACAAAAGAAAAAAAAAATGGAAAAATCTTTTGATCATGTTTCTCTGAGCTCTAAGTTGTAGGTCTGCTGATTTGGTCCCCTGCACCACAACTTACTCTTTGTCCAAATGGATATTTTCTAAGTAAGCTTTCTGTTTTTCTCCTTTAGCTTGTTGTTTGATTGTTGATTCCATTAGTATTTCATAGGTTAGAGTAGATCTAGTATGCTTTAGGAGTGTTTAGTTCAGCTTATCAGGTCTGCTATTGTGTTTTTTTTGTCTATGGTTTTACTGCACATCAGGACACTCAAGGCATATGCCCATTTAGTTTTTGATCTTTAATTTCTTCATCATTAGTCCTTATTAGCTGATATTTTAGATATAGAATCTCTGGTTGGTGGTCTTGAGAACCATAGTTCTGGTTTGCACATTAGCTTATTTAATAAGCTTGTGCAACAGCTTAAAGTAGGGGTCAAGAACTGTTTGGATAGAGTAGATTGTTAGCATCAATCATAGGTAGACTGCTTATTAGGTGTTAGGATTAGCTTGAATTAGTTGATTATAGTTAGTTTTAGTATGATATAGCTTCTGTAGTAGTTTGGTAGCTTATAGTGCTTATTTGCTTATTTTCAAGTGCTTATTCCTTAAACAGTTACACTACAGCTCTTATTTCTCACACATAAGCATAGTGTTTTATATTTTTCATAGATTTAGAATAATATTTTAGAATTTTCTTGAGTTTTTCATCATTTTTAGTCACTGTTTGGTATTTTTCACAATTTAAAACAGTTTTTAGTCATTTTTAAATAGCTTTTATTGCCATTAAATCAGAAAAACTTCAAAAAAATAAATTTTCAATTTTCTTAGATTTAGATAAATACAAAAAGCAAAAAAATAATTTTTCTAGATTTTTACTAGCTTACTTTGTAATTTTTAGCCATTTAATTATATTTAAATAGTTTTAAATTCGTAGAAAATAGAAAAATAATCAGAAAAATATAAAATTAGTTTTGAAAATTCTCTTAGGTTATTTTAGATTTTATAAAAATAGTTTCATAATTTTCCCTTTAATTTTCATAATTTTTAGTATTTTAAATTAGTTTTAAAAGTTAAAAATTAGTTTTTAATTTGAATAAAATCCAGAAAAATCCTAAAAAATAGTTTTAATTCTTAGATAGTTTTCAAATTGCATTTTTAGAGTAAAAATAATTTTAGATCATTTTTAGGATTTAGTTTGGTATTATTTGCATTTAATTCACGTTTCGTTTTAATCCCGTTTTTGCATTTTAGTATTGATTTGCGTAGTTTGCCATAATTCTTAGGTTTTCCCCATAGATTTTATTTCCATTTACTTACCTTATCCCGTAGTTTAGTAAACATCATTTTATCCCCTTCTCTTATTCAAATCCCGATAATCGCGACGTGAGTTGAAAATTCCATTCAACCCTCGTTCGGAACGATCTCGGTGCTCAAACCTAACACGTTTGAGTTACCCAATATACTACAAAACTCTTATTATTGATCTCTTTCCTAAGAATCAATTTTTGGCGCCGCTGCCGGGGAGGGCTTGTAGCGAGTTTTCGTATTCCGTCTCGAATCGCGTGCATTTGAAGATCCTTCCCCGAGTGAAGTTACCATCGTTTTTGTAAATATATATTTTTCAAAAACCCAAAAAAAAAAATCTAAAATACCAAAACATTCTTCCTAGAGTGTTTACAAAACCATAAAAATTAAAAAACCAACAAAAGAAACTGAAACGTCAATTGTTACGTCGGCTCACCTCAGAAGTCCAACCTATACACGGGGTATAAGGAAAGTCTTGACATTAAATTGCAGACTGAAGAACGATCCACTCTTCGTTACCGCTCCGCTGCGCGTACTTTTGAGAGCTACCGAGCACCGGTTGACGTGACGGTTACAAAAATATTGTGTTTTCTTAAACATAAAAAAACCAAAAAGATTTTTCTTTTCAAAATTTGTTTTAAAAACCCAAAAATATTCTTCTTTACCCTCTGAAACCGATAATTCTTTCTTCTTAACCCTCTATATGTTTAATTCTCATGGATACGATCAATTATCGTCATTGTTTTCATTGCAAAGGCCGTATGGAAGAGAAACAATATTGTTGTCTTAATCCAGAATGTGTATGTGAGCGATGTGGACAACCTGGTTCTAAAAAATCTTGCTATTGGTGCAACTTAGCCGACAAACAATCTCTCGATGACTCTAAAAGTTTTTCTGACCATCCACCACAACCCGAGATATGTTCTTATCGTCGTTGTCTTCATTGCCAAAGCAATATGGAAGAGAAACAATTTCGGTGTTTGAAATGTATATGTGATTGGTGCGGAAATAATTGTCGGAATGGATTTTGTGATGTATGCAATAATTTTATTAATCCAAATCCAGATCTCGCCCGTCTTTATGCACGGCTAGAACAAAAAAGTGCTCTTTATAATGACATAATTGGAGAACCCTCGATTCCTACTCCTTCTCCGGTAAGGGAAATGGAATATGTTTCTGAGCCCGAAGTGACTCCCGAGCCTATCACGGAAATGATGGAAATCGCTAACTCTTATCCGGATAATTCTTCGATTTATCAGCTCTTGTGCATATGGTGCAGAGGACCCGGATATGGTGGGAATTGTCCCGGTTGTAGCAATGGAAAATCAGGAACCGAGTTTCACCACAATCCTGCCAATGAGACAACTGATTTCCCTAACCAACCTCTGTACTATGAGCCAGAATCATACTCTTGTGAGTATTGTGGTGGTCCTCACCAAGGTTTTCAATGTCAAGTTCAATTTAACAACTCAACCTTTGGTTATGAACCTTACCCGTATTCGTCACAACAATCATACTGTTGTGAGTATTGTGGAGGTCCGCACGTTAATTCCGATTGTCAGATGCAGAACCCTATTGTTTACGAGCAAGTTCCTTGTGATAATTACGACTATGCTTATAACTCACTTCCACAATACCAAGAAATTCAACCACAAACTCCGTCAGATGATCAAGAATTTCACCAAGGTTGTTTCGATATATTACAAAAGTTAAAGGAAATAAAAGAATTGCTTCATGAACCTGCTCAAGAAAAAGATCCTAATCAGAAAACCTATTGTGAATTATTAGCTGAAGAGGCCGCGAAAGTGATCCAATATCGTCAAACTTCCAATTATTGTTACGATTCTGATTCTGATGACGAATACATGCCTCCGAGTGGCAATCCCACTCCCGTTTCTGAGCCTTTCATTTCTGACTCTTCCCCTTCACTTACACCGGTTGAGAGAAGTGACGTTCTTTTGGAAGAGGTCGATGATTCTATTTCTTCGAACATTATTGCACCCGTTGACTCTCTCATAATGGGGGATGAGCATCTTAGTAATAGTCCGGAAATGGAATCACCTAATGCTGAGGTCCTTATCCCAATCCCAAGAGAGTCCGAGGTTGTAGATGATATTTGTGATGAGCCTTCTCTTGATATTTCTAATGATCATGATGAGATGTTCTCCGATTCCGAGGATGTATCTGACAGTGATTGTGATTCGCTTTTATGTGATTCTCTTGACATCTCCGAGGTTACTTCCGGGATTTTCTCAAATCCAGTTTTCAAGTTCAGTGATGACTACACCTTTTGCGAAGTTAATCCTCTTTTCGACAAAGATTTTGAGTCCGATTCAGAGACCACAACGGAAGTGGTGGATATTGCTAGCTCTCAGAGCACACCACTTGTCCCATCTCTGTATTTCGATTTTTCTCTCCCGTCATGTGATGTTGTGCAAGATGAAGAAAGTATTAAATCCGACACTGAGGTTATTATGGAGATTGATTTCGAAATGGTTGAAGACGATATTCTTGATAAGCCGAGTGATTCTGATATGGAAGAAATCGACTTACCCATTGATGACTTGATACCACCGGGTATTGAGGATGCTGATGATGATAACCCTGAGGGGGATGTGTTGTTATGTGATGGACTTCTTGACTCCCCTTCTTCTAATGAGTCCACCATCACTTATCCCGTTGAGCCCTCATGTGAAGACAAGATTTTTAAACCTGGGATATTCATTGATAAGTTTCTTGCTAAAACCGTTGTTAGAAAAAACGATCCTTTCTTGGATGCCTTCATCCTTTACCATGAGCTCCTGTCTTTCTTGGAGTTTTCTCATTGTGATCCGTCATTCCTTCGTCCGCCCGCAAAACCACCGGATGATGGATCATTCTTTCATGATATACCTTATGTGCTGCAGCCCGACACTTTCTTCCCCACCCATCCCGCCCAGTCTCATTCCTTCGGGAATGAGGACACCATTTTTGACCCTGGTATCTCTACCATTTTCTTCCCCAAGGACAAATGAATTCGGGGACGAGTCAGGCTAGCGACTCGGTGATCAAAAACAGTAGCGCTTCGTGGGAGGCACCCCATGCTTATCTCTATCTTCTTTCTATTTTCTAATGACATGAAGGGGTTAGCCTCTTCAATTTCTCGTGTTTGGTTGTTTGTGATGTTGTGTTTAGGATGTTCCCGATATGAAGACTCTCGTGCTCAAAGTTTGTTTTTTTCTCCACTCGAGTTTCATGATCGATGCTGATGGAAATCCGATATCCTAATCTTATCGACTAACGTTTATCTTTGAGCATACTTAATAAACGACTTTTAGATTTTCGTGATACCCTTGCTTTAAACATTGAGGACAATGTTTCGTTCTAGTCTGGGGTGGGTAATCTTCGATTTGATTTGACCGCACTTGCTTGTTTTTCGTCATATACTCTCACAACCCCGTTTTTCCTTAGAAAATGAAATTGTGCAAAAATGTGAAAAATTTAAAAATTTTTGTAAGCTTTTGTTAAGTCTTTTTGATTGAAAAGTTTGCTAGTCTCTTAGACAAGAAGCTATAAAATGCGAATTCTAGCTCACAAGGCCAAGATTTTGCAAGTTTCCCTGAGTGACTTTAAATATGCATAACTTTATTTCATTAGACGAAACATTAGCTAAGTTAATATATGTTTTGACACCTTGTTGACTTTCCGCTGGTGAGAGTAGGAATGGAATTCTGACGTGACCGGGCGTGTTGAGCCCTAGCTTGTTCCCTTAACCATAGGTAATCTAAAAAATTATCGGCTAAGCATCTGCGGATCTCATTATTTGGGATTTTAAATTTGCAGAGATCGAGAAATGATAGAGTTACTTATGAGTTTAGATGCTAAGCGTGGAGTAGTTGGTTCTCTTTAGAGCCCATCGAAGGTACTTATGGCTTTTTGTTCCCACAAAATTGTTTCACCCCATATCTGTCTAATAAATAATTAGAGATGTTGAGTTTTTGGCGATAGTTAGTTCTTTATCTTCTTAAAAGAATCTTTGTTTTAAAAATTGGGTACACATCAAGGATCCGTAATAAATAAATAAGCAATAAGTGATAAGTGAAAAGTAATAAGTAAAGTTATGAGCTGCGGTGTCGAGATCGGACCCTTGGATCTTTAGCCGGGATTGAGTGAGGTCTTAGCCTAGCCAGCCGGGATCCTCATTTCATGAAGCCTATAGTCTTGGAATTACCCCGTGAAGCTCCGTAGTTCATAGCTCATACAAGTAAAAGTTCATGCAAAAAAAAAAAAAAAAAAAAAAATTGATAAGAGAAAAATGAGAAAAGTCAAAAGTATAAGTAAATAAAAATTCCTTGATGTGGACCTTATTTTTGAACAATGGTTCTTGAGAGAAGATGGATAACTAATTATTGACTTAGCTTTATATCTTTATCGGAATAAAAGTTATCGAAACGAGAAACTTGAAGAAATTCATTTCTCACAAAAATAAAAAAATCTAGAGGAAAATAGAAAAATGGGAGCAAAAGGTAATTACACAAGTAACTTCCATGGGTAGTGTTAGCATCTAGAGTCATATTTAACAATGATTTCGATTTTACGCTTAGTTTGGGACTTGTGAAAAATCAGGGACGATGTATTCTATCCGTATGGTCACTTCACGCTGTGTTGTGTTTTCTACTCTGTGATCCTAACGTGTCGTTTGAAAAATGTTGGAGTTATTGATCGACATGAAAGTTCAACAAACCGTCATTCATAATTGGAATGTGCTTAATCGTAATATCTATACATGTGAATTAAAAGGTAAGCGGGGCGTTTTTAGAATTAAGGCTTTCTTAATCTCTTTTGAGGAATCTTTGCTACTTCTTCATAGGTTTAGTAGAAAGAGATTGAAATCCTTGGTTTTAAAAGCGTGAGTTGATTGCATTGCGTGAGGACACGACAATGGTCTCGTCTGGGGTATTTTGATATGTGCAAAAACACATATCATTTCTTTATCTATTAAAACCCAAAATAACCAAGAAAGAGCCGTTAATGCTTAATATTTGCGTGTTTCTTGAGTTTTTGTGTGTGCAGGTACGGATATGTAAAAACACACAAAAAGGAACCAAATCAGACGTAAATCCGAGCACGAGAGATTAAGAGAGTTTGAGCTGAGCCGTAAGGTCGAGATTGTGCATTTGTGAAGATTTTATTCTCTGAGGATGATTTTTAGAAGATATGATCATATTTGAAGAAACGTCAAGATTAGTCCCTGAACTTTGAGCTTTTGGCAAAAGTGATCCCTCAAGTTTCAGAATTTACAATTTCAGCCCTTGGATTATTTGTGAATGACAAGTTTAGCCCTTGAAAGAGATTTTCAGATTTACATGTGTGGACCCTGAAGTTTCAGAAAATACATCTTTAGTCCCTAGTTTCTAAATGGATTACTAAATAAATCCTAAATCCAAATATCCTAAACCATAGTCCAAAAGCCCAAACCAAAATACATAACCCGGTCCAATCCAACTATTTTAACCCGCCGGTTTGTATATCCAGCCCGAACCAAACCCAAGTCAACCACTTACCCGGTCAAATAAAACAAATAAATATAAAAAAAACCCAAAGGCGCCCAAAAAGCTGTAAACCCACCATTGTTACTGTTTACCACCCACCCTTTCAAGTTTTACCTGATCCCATCACTTTTACCCATACCATTTAAGTACTTCTAGAAGCTTACTGCCACCTTGTCAGAAGTGTGACTCACAAGAATGCCAGCATGGCAGAATGGAGCATCCTCATTGGTCCTAACACCTCACAAATCTAATCCTACGGCTGAGATGATAGAAGATGATGTGGGATGTGATTCAATGGCCAAGATTGTACTTCCAGATGCTTCTCATGATCAAGACCAAGTTCTCTCGTTAGCTATAAAAGGACTCCTTCTCCACAGAGCAAATTCGTCCAACTTTTCATGTTTTAGAATAGTTTTGACCATTTTAATTTCTTGTCATTTACTTGTTTTTAATTAGTGTAAACCTTTACTTTTCATCATTGTAATCAGTTTTCATTAATACAATTTTCTTTCATCATTTAAATCCCTTGTCATTTAATTTTGATGTAATTAGTTTCAATAGCTATTTCACTGTTTTGATAAGCTCAAATAAGCTTATTACAGCTTATTTGAGTTTATTGTTGGTTAATTACTCTTAATTCTCAGTTTTGAAAAAGTCAATGATAGTCAAACGGGTTAATTTGGAAGTCAAACTCAGTTTTGGGTCATGAAGTGTTCTTAAAATGTTTTGTGATTGAGTTTTAATTCAGTTTTTATCTAAGATTTGTATGATTACTGTTTTCACCTTTAATGCTAATTTCAAAAGGAGTGTTTGGTTTAAGTAGATTTCTAAAAGTTTTTACCCTAAAGTGAGATAGATTTGAGTAAGTTAGTTTGGATAATGATTTTAAGGTAAGCAGTTGTCATAGTTTTGAGTTTCTAAGTTCTGAGTTTCAATTACATATCTATTATCTGTCAAACTGCTTTCTGTCTCAACAGGTTTAGTATGGTTTTTTGCAAGTTATCATTAGGTCATTTGAATTGGTTTTAGGTATCACAAAAATTTGTAAAAATCAAAAATGGCTTTTTCAGCAGCTTATTTCAGCAGCCACAAAAGAAAAAAAAAATTGGAAAAATCTTTTCATCATGTTTCTCTGAGCTCTAAGTTGTAGGTCTGCTGATTTGGTCCCCTGCACCACAGCTTACTCTTTGTCCAAATGGATATTTTCTAAGTAAGCTTTCTGTTTTTCTCCTTTAGCTTGTTGTTTGATTGTTGATTCCATTAGTATTTCATAGTATATAGTAGATCTAGTATGCTTTAGGAGTGTTTAGTTCAGCTTATCAGGTCTGCTATTGTGTTTTTTTTTCTATGGTTTTACTGCACATCAGGACACTCAAGGCATATGCCCATTTAGTTTTTGATCTTTAATTTCTTCATCATTAGTCCTTATTAGCTGATATTTTAGATATAGAATCTCTGGTTGGTGGTCTTGAGAACCACAGTTCTGGTTTGCACATTAGCTTATTTAATAAGCTTGTGCAACAGCTTAAAGTAGGGGTCAAGAACTGTTTGGATAGAGTAGATTGTTAGCATCAATCATAGGTAGACTGCTTATTAGGTGTTAGGATTAGCTTGAATTAGTTGATTATAGTTAGTTTTAGTATGATATAGCTTCTGTAGTAGTTTGGTAGCTTATAGTGCTTATTTGCTTATTTTCAAGTGCTTATTCCTTAAACAGTTACACTACAGCTCTCATTTCTCACACATAAGCATAGTGTTTTATATTTTTCATAGATTTAGAATAATATTTTAGAATTTTCCTGAGTTTTTCATAATTTTTAGTCACTGTTTGGTATTTTTCACAATTTAAAACAGTTTTTAGTCATTTTTAAATAGCTTTTATTGCCATTAAATCATAAAAACTTCAAACAAATAAATTTTCAATTTTCTTAGATTTAGATAAATACAAAAAGCAAAAAAATAATTTTTCTAGATTTTTACTAGCTTACTTTGTAATTTTTAGCCATTTAATTAGATTTAAATAGTTTTAAATTCGTAGAAAATAGAAAAATAATCAGAAAAATATAAAATTAGTTTTGAAAATTCTCTTAGGTTATTTTAGATTTAATAAAAATAGTTTCATAATTTTCCCTTTAATTTTCATAATTTTTAGTATTTTAAATTAGTTTTAAAAGTTAAAAATTAGTTTTTAATTTGAATAAAATCCAGAAAAATCCTAAAAAATAGTTTTAATTCTTAGATAGTTTTCAAATTGCATTTTTAGAGTAAAAATAATTTTAGATCATTTTTAGGATTTAGTTTGGTATTATTTGCATTTAATTCGCGTTTCGTTTTAATCCTGTTTTTGCATTTTAGTATTGATTTGCGTAGTTTGCCATAATTCTTAGGTTTTCCCCATAGATTTTATTTCCATTTACTTACCTTATCCCGTAGTTTAGTAAACATCATTTTATCCCCTTCTCTTATTCAAATCCCGATAATCGCGACGTGAGTTGAAAATTCCATTCAACCCTCGTTCGGAACGATCTCGGTGCTCAAACCTAACACGTTTGAGTTACCCAATATACTACACAACTCTTATTATTGATCTCTTTCCTAAGAATCAGTTCTATTTTTCCTTTCAACTACCCCATTTGATTATGGAGTGCGAGGAGCCGAGAAAGTGTGAGTAATACCATTAGCATCACAAAAAGCTCCAAATTGCACTTCATTATCAAATTTCCAATGATTCGTTCTAATTGACACTATAGGACTTCCTAGTTGTCTTTGTATTTTTTACTTAATATTTCAAAGTAATTGAACGTTTCATTTTTATTCTTTAGAAATTTAGTCCATGTGTACCTAGAGTAATCATCCACTATAACCAAAGTATAGAAGTTACCTCCGTAACTTTGAATAGCGGATGGACCAAATAAATCCATATGTAGTAATTCTAGACACTTAGTTGTTGAGACCATATTTTTAGCTTTATGACTAGCATGGACTTGCTTTCCTATGTTACAAGCATCACAAAAATGATGTTCGTATTTTAATTTGAGTAGGTCTCTTACTAGTTCTTTAGATGATAGCAATTGAAGAAGTCGCATATTGGCGTAACCCAATCTTCGATGCCATAAGATCGAAGTATCATCCATAGAAGTAAAACAAAGTTTTTCTTTTGGTTCATTACCGATTTTAATGACATAGACTCCATGTTTTCTAATGCCTCTTCCTATAGTAATACCGTTTTCAATATTTTACTACCGGTTTCACTAGAAAGTACGTTTAACTTTTTATCACATATTTGTCCTACACTTAGAAGATTGAAGTTTAGGTTTTCTACGTGACATACATCGTCAATGGTTAAGGATTTGTGAGAAATTGTACCTTTACCGATGATTTTGCTCTTGCTATTACCAAACATCACATTTCCTCCATTGAAGGATTCGTATGTGGAAAACAAGTCTTTGTACCGGTCATGTGCCTCGTGCACCCGCTATCGTTGATCCATTCATCCGGATCTAAGTCGACCTTTAAGCACACCTAAGAAAACAATTAACTCAAATGTTTGGTCCCCATTTGTTCATGGGTCAATTAGTGTTATACATTTCATTCATGTGAGACATATATGAAAAAGGTGAGAAAGCATTCCAAGGTGTAAAGTTTTGAAATGGAAAACCGTTTTGTGCATTAGGATTCCATCCCATTTGATGATGGTTACTTCTTGGATAAACATTATTTGGTCTTCTTATAAATGTGTTTGGTTTAGAAAACGATGGACCTTTGTTTTTCATAAAACTTTGATTTTGGTTTAGTGGAGGTGGTTGTTTGACATTTCTTACAGTAACATGGGTTGGTTTCTTTTTGTTAACAATAACAAAGTCAGTTCTAGATGATGTGGTTGCATTATTTCTCATGTTTGTTGGTACAGACCCACGGATCCCTGAATTTTGACGGTTCCTTTTTCAAGGGATCCGTGACTACAGTAGCTTGTTTTTCAATTGCTTTACAAAATTGTGTTTCTTTAATCTCTCTAGTTGATGCAATAAGTTCCTGAACACCTAAACCCTTTTGATTATTTCACGTTTTAACACCATCAAGTATTATATCAAGAGTATTAGTACTCATTCTAGCAATCTTGGAATCAAGATTATCAACTAACGTTTGAAGTTGATCACAAAGCTCACATTCACTATCTACTTTCTTCCCCTTTTCTAAACATTTTAATTTAACTTTTAGCTCAACGACTTCCTTTTCTAAACGTTCATTTTTGTTTTTCAAAATCTTATTTTTGTTAATTACTTTGAGACTAATTTTGCAAAGTTTATCATATTCACGATGTAATGATTCATCATCTAATGATGAGCTACTATAATAAAGAGATTCGGGACATACCTCGTTTGAGTCATTTGCCATGAGACAAATTTCTTCGTTCTCCTCCTCACTCATTCCCCATGAACCACTTATGAACACCTTTTGTTCGTCAAGCTTGGGACACTCACTAATGAAGTGATTAGGGTCCCCACATTTAAAAAAATGTGTGTTCGTCTTTTGCTTTCTTGTCGTCTTTGCCTTTCCGGAACCCCTTCTTATCGTCATATGGTTGCTTGACATATATTCCTCTTCTTCTAAAGAACTTTTTGAAATCCCGTACCGCCATGGCATACTCTTCGTCATCACTTTCCGAAGACGAGGTTTCTTCATCGCTTGAGACCTTCTTGGCTTTTAAGGAAAGAGATTTGTGCTTCTCTTTCTTTTCTTTTAAGGCTTCGGAGTCTTTAGCGAGTACGAGCTCATAGACCTTTAGATTGCCTATGAGTTCGTCGAGAGTGAGGATTGACAAGTCTTTGGATTCTTCGATGGCCGTCACCTTTGATCTCCACTTAGATGGAAACGCCCTTAGATATCCCCTGACATGATTACGACTAGAAAAAGACTCATCAAGTGTTCGTAATGAAGTAATAATAGTATTAAAGTTAGCAAAACAATTATCTATACTATCCTCATCATATATTGAAAATTATTCATATTACTGAACAAATAAATCTATTTTGTTGTTTTTAACTTGTTGATTTCCTTGGTGAGTTACAACTAAAGAATTCTAAATTTCTTTAGAGGTTTTAAGCATATAAATTCTTTCAAATTCCTTTTTGGGTAAGGCATTATATAGAACCATTTTTACCTCACTATTTTTGGAAAACTTTTTCTTTTAATCGTCGGAGAGGCGATCATGAGGGATGTTTATTTCGTTTCCGGTTTTATCATCTTTTGTAGTGGCTTGAAAGTCACCTTCAACAATGATGTACCAAAGATCAATATTTTTTGACTTCACATAAGTTTCAAATCTATTTTTCTAATAAATAAAACTATTTGTTTCAAGTAGTGGAGGTCGTTGCGTAGATTGCCCTCTTTATAATTTTCAAAACTCATTGTGATCGAAAAGTTTTCAAAATACAATTTACTTTAAAACTTTTGTAAACCTTGCTCTGATACCAAATGTGGAAAACTAGAAGAATAGTTTTGCCATTTTAAGTTAAGTTTCAAAAACTTTAGATTCGATCTTATGTGAATTCGTATGGATGGATAGAAAGTATAAAGCAATAAGTAAAGTAAATAATGAAACCAAGTAAAGTAAGGGATATAGAGTAGTGACACAAGTGATTTATAGTGGTTCGGCTACAAGGACACCTTCCTTGCCCTACTCCACTCCCGGAGTTCCCCACTCGAAAGTTCAAGCACTATGTCAACAAGCTCCTTCAACACGGCGGAGAAGCCTCACAACGTCGCTTACACTTTATCTGGTACAAAGCTAAATACCGAGTCCTTAACACGGCGGACCAAACCAAC
Source organism: Chrysanthemum seticuspe (assembly GCA_019973895.1). NCBI lineage: Eukaryota > Viridiplantae > Streptophyta > Magnoliopsida > Asterales > Asteraceae > Chrysanthemum > Chrysanthemum seticuspe. Next base: position 132,895,565 of record BPTQ01000007.1, read on the forward strand.
ACAACTATTACACAACAACTATGTGAAATATGAAATACAAGATCTTGCTACAGAAATCTTGTGGAAGAAAAAATCAATCAAGGACCCCTTGCTTGGATGACCTGTAGTATCTCGTGATCTCGCCTTTGAGAAGGACCTATATGAGAATCACAACAAAAGAAAGAAGAACTACTAGATAGATCAAGAGATCTAAGATTAGAAGAGTGAGATAATATATGAGAGATTTTGTAAGAAAAAGGATGAGTAACAATGAAGAAATGGCTCACTATTCATTGGCAAAAATCTCTACTGTAGCCCGATTTCAGCAGATCCCTCACTTGGGGGATCCGTCTAGTGCAATCCAAAGGATCCGACAGACTGGGTTGAACAAGTATGGGTTTTGGGTTGCAAACCGGGTCATGGGTCATGGGTATGAGCCTTGGGTACCCAACAAGATACAATGTATCTAGACATTGGGTCATGGGTCTTGGGTCATGAGTTATGGATTAGCTCCATGGGTATGGGTCATGGGTTTTGGATATTACCCATCCTATTAAACTATTACAAAAAATGAATTATTACAATATTTTATGTAAATGACCAAATGTATATACTTTACAAAAATAACATTTATTCTTATAATTTTACTTATGATAACTTTATATTTGTTATCAACAAAACACAAAGAGATCGCTAATTATGAATAAACATTTTTACGGTGTATTTGTATTAACAGTTTAGTTCACTTTTAACATATTAATAGACTAGGAAATTAAGTACCGTAAACACAATTTTTTTTAGATGCACTTAGGAAAATTAAGACTTGTTACGAAAATTAGCATTACGATTCAAAATTATGTCGTTTTTTGTCTCACCATGGGACATCCTGTCCCTTTACACTACTATTTAGAAAAATGATTGTCACGCTTAAAATGCATGACTAGACACATGCCTAATAACTAGATGATCACAAGTGAAAAAAATCAAAACTAAAGATTAAGAGAGAGAAAGTGAATGAGTGATGTGTCATATTGTTAAATGGTTAGGCATTGTTTAGGCATGTATATTAGGTCTGTGTATAATTGCTCTACTATTTAAGTAGTGAGTCGTGATACTCTCGAATGTGTTGATAAAATAAAAAGTGTAAAAAGTAATATCAACCGTCCAATCTAACCAACCTTCATCTAACGGCCAGGAAAGAGAACAACAAAATATTTGGTTAAAGGGCATTTTGTTCGTTTGACCCGTTTATTAATTACACCATCAAACTTCAAATTGTCATAACTTTCAAACGACAAACTTTTACGAAAATTCAATCTCACCATAATTTCTAGAATATAATTCTCTTTAATTTGGTATGATTTTTGATATATAATTCGAAACTTTTTTCTTTTGATTTGAAGTGGGTATTGATTTCTTAAAATTTACAAACTATTGTAAGTATCTTGGATTGAATTGCAAAAACGGTAAGGGGTAATTCTTATAATCCTATAAACCCTAATTAGGGTTCATCTCAATTGCTAGTTTGGAAATTGATTCTTGTTTAGCTAGAATAAAAAGGTATGCATACTTTTATATTTATGTTAATTAATTATTCATTATATGTTCCTATACGCTTCTGCATGTGTACTTGATGTTTATTGTATTTTAATTATGATTTTCATGTTATTAATATTCCAACAGTGGTATCAGAAAGCCTTGTATAATGTGTATTAATTACTAAACGCGTAAAAAAACGGATATTGTATTGTTTTTGTGATATGATTACTTCTAGGGTTAGTCATTGTTTCAAAACACTAATTCTAGGGTTAGGGTTTTTGCCCTAATTGTTTTAACATTTTTTTTTAATTCGACCCATAAATTTTTTTTAAGTCGATTCATAAATTTTTTTAGGGATTATAAAATTGATTTGTTAATTAGATAATTAAACCTAAAATTTTATATATGTTACGCGAATTAATTTTGGTATGATTTTGTCTAACTTAAAAGTTGATTTACGCAAAATTTAAAACAAGAAATTTGTAGATTTTTGTCATTCTTTACCCAGATATTTTAATCACTCAATTATGATATGACTGAGATATCGTATTTTAAAAATGATGCTTTAAACATATTTAACGCATACAAGGTGTTTGATAAAATTCCGAAAAAGATTTTCTGCATAAAAGTACATTTTAATGAACTATTTGGTTATCACAATACATTTTTAGTTATTGTTCATAAAAACTGATGAACATGACTAACTAATGAACAATAATAATTGATGAACAAGACTGGTGAACAAGACTAACTGATAACCAAGACTAACTGATGAACAAGATTAAGTGATGAACACGAGTGATGAACGTGGATAACTAATGAACAAGACTAACTTATGAAAAAGACTAACCGATGAACAAGATTAGTGAATAAAACTAATTGATGAAAAAGACAACCTCAATTTACATGTTGTCATTAGTGTTCATCATAATCCACGTTGTTGATCAATATTATTTAGAAACATACTTTGTTCATCAATTCTTATCATCATCAACTTACATCTACGCCATAAAAAATTTTCCAAACCAAAAAAAAAATTGTCCTACACAAAAATAACTTATGTCTAAACCTTTATCAGTCAGTCTTGTTCATCATTTAAATGTCTTTTATAAGAAAAATCTCTCTTAAACATTTTATCAAGTACCTTGTGTGCAGTGGTTATGTTTAAAATGTGGTTTTCAAAATGCGATATTTCACTTATATCTTATCGGAATTGAGTGATTCAAATCGGAATTGAGTGCTTCAAATTTCGTGTTTTAAGTTTTGCATAATTCAACCTTTAAGTTAGACAAAATTAGGACTGAAGATGCCGAAAATTTCAAGAGAATCAATAGTCATTTAAAATCTAAAAAAAGGTTTCGATTTATATATTAAAATTCATACCAAAATAAACAGAATTAAATTCTAGTAATTAAGGTGAATTCTATTTTTAGTAAAAGTTTATCAATGACAATTTAAAATTTGATGGTGAAAATAAAAAACGGGTCAAATGACCAAACTGCCTTTTGACAAAAGAATTTGTTGTTTTATTTTTTGCCGTTAAATGAACGTTGGTTAAACCAGATGATTGATATTACTTTTTAAACTTTTTATTTTATTAAATTTTTTTAGAGGACCGTGACTCTATACCAAAATAGATGCACCATAAACACATTCATGATGACAACATAAACACACATGTACAAAATAGTAAATCACCATACTTTTTATTCTTGAGAAACTGATTATAACGAACTTTTGTATGTCATTATTTTTACTCAAAACATTTTATTGAAGGTTTATAGTTAAAAATCTATATTTAATTTCCTTTGATATACACACACGTGACATCTTATAATTTGCTTGTAATACAGTAGTAGTTGCTAGTGATGAGTCACTTGATATTTTTGTTTTCGTTATCATCAACGTATATAGTATTGACTACTTGTTGACCTATAACTAAAGTTTAGGTTAACGAATCTAACACGTATTTTTAAATTATTTACCAATTCAGTTATAATCATCGTATAGATATGTATGCCATACGTATGTGAAATGGTTTTATAGGCCAATACTAATCAAACATTTAGAAATAGTTCGTTAAAACAAACACTTTACGGCAACAAGGTCGTATTTAAAAATCAAATCAAGAAACATATTGGAAAGAAATACCATTCTAATTGTTCTCAAAATTAGATAAAGTTTCTTTCTTCTAAAATTAACTTTTTGAGGATTATATTATACTTGTTCTATAAGATAAATGATTCTCTAGAAATATGAATCGTCAATTTTTATTTATTTATTATTATTACTATTACTATTATTATTATTATTATTATTATTATTATTATTATTATTATTATTATTATTATTATTATTATTATTATTATTATTATTATTTATTTTATTTATTTATTTTTTTTATAAAACATCACTTCATTAAAAAATCATAAGATTTACAAAAAATTAGTAGGGAGTCGAGAAACTAACTGGGCCCCCACTCCTCTAGCTATAACAAAGTTAATCCTACTAAAAATATGATCAGCAACATGTGCGTCAGTCTCCTGAGTCAACGAGAAACTTCGGATGCGCTTTAGTAGAGTTACAACATCCTTCTCAAGCTCTCCAAAGGAAGAGAATGAGAAGGGGAGAAACCTATATCCAATGTCCGCACATTTAGCCTCATACTTGCCACGCTTACGTCGTGCGGCTTCGATCACCGCGCGACCCGACGCGAAATCAACCATATTTGTTTGTGTCAAGGGAGACGACCGTGTCAAATCGACACATGTATCCTGCCCACCATGCCAAGAATAGAGCAACATATCAGCTGGACGTAAGGATTTGTCCCTATCACCACAGAGCCCAATGTCAACCTCTTTACGAGCCGAGATCCCAGATCGAGAGCATATGTCAACAAGGGTATGCCGCACCACATTGTGCCGATGTTTAATACCAATGATGCCAGCATAGGATACCGCGTAGTCCCCATAAATGTCTCCAGCAAATACCTTGGAACAAGTTGAGCATGGCATCTGAGCAGAAAAAAGGGGGACACCTAACCGGTGCATTACACATCGGTAAGTTCTAGCATTCATGGTCTACCCCAGCCCAGATATCGGAACCACCCTAAGCCAATTAGAAGTGTAGTATTCTTTTTGCGATCTCCATAAAGCCATTTGTCGAGTAGATAAGCAAAAGTTGGGTTCGGCCATTTTGGTGACACGTGTGAAATATATGTCTGCCAATTTCTTCATAAGTTTGGGGGCAACGATCTCACATGGGTTGTCCAAAAGGTCGGTCTCCTTTTTGGCATTAAAAGTATGCAGGGCATCATCAAAGGAAGATCCAGAAGTTATAGTTCCAGAATGTCGGAGGAGCTTAGTCTGTAAACTGGCAGATTGGAGTCTAGATGCAAGGAAAGCATAGTTCAGGACATCACCTGCAGAGTATACACCAAAGCCCCCCCAAATTCAAAAGTTAGTGTGGTCAGTATCCATTGCCAGTCACCAAAACTAGGTCCAGAAGCAGTGACAATACATTCCAGGGAAGAGCGAAGTGCCGCATCAAATGAAATTTGAGCACGCTCAAAGACCTGAGGGGAACATGTGCGCATAGAAAAATATAACTTGGAAATACCTACACAAGCTCGAAGGAACAACAATTCACACTGAGGGTCATTAAGCTTAGCAACAGCATCCATAAGCGCAATGGTTTTAGCAACCCGTTTCATAACAAGCTCGCTACTAAATTCAAGGTCAACACTAGCAGGTCCATCCAAAAATTTAACCCCACGTGAAGGCCGGGCAATATTAGGCGGGAAAACACCTACAAGCTTGCTTCTAGGATCTTCCCTTAGCCAGAAGACCTCTGTTTTGTCGACATTAAGGTGCAAACCGTAGCGAGGTCCATCCATCATAATAAGCTCCAAAACCTTGTCAACAGTCAAAGTTTCTCCAATGATCGTACCATAATCTAAGTACCAAGCTTGAAGAGAGAGACATAAGGAGTCTCTAATCTTGCATACCAAATGATGTAGCTCCAATGCAAAAAGGAGAGGTCCAAGTGGATAACCTTGTTGCACTCCTTGATGCGACCATAAAGTGTGTTCCCCATAATATAATCTGGCCGGGCTAGAGTAGCAAAATTCAACCCAACGTGATATGGCAGGACAATGGAGGTGAATGATGCGTGCCAAACAGTCAAGCTAAATCACTCAAGCCGGCCACTTGTGAATGGCAGACCGTAATCAGCTTAAAACTGCTCAAGCACGAATGCAATGAAGATCAGGAGAGTATAGTGTTTCCCCAGGTCGTTAAGTCCCAACGAGCTGTGCGAGAATAGCCAAACGTGTAGTGATCGAGAGATTTGAACGGGAAAAGAGATTTGAATATGATTATAACTAAGGAAAAGCCCATAAACTACAGGGGCTTAAATGCAAATTAAAGGAAATTTAAAAAGATAAAAAATATTAAATAAACGCTATCACTATATTTAAAATGATGTTTTTGTTTTTATGTTTTTATAAAACTGAAATTAAAAACTACGTAACGTACAAATAAAAACGTGAAACTTACACAATATTAATCCTAAAAATATGAAAATGATATTTTTACAAACCTAATGATAAAAGAAAATATTTAGAAAAAGAAAATTATTTTTATGACTAATAAATTAATTATTATTAATTAAAAACTATTTTTAACTATTAAGTATTAACCTAAAATACAAGAAAATATGAAATAAAGCTAGAAAAATAAAATTAAGACTTAGAAAAATCTAAAATATCAAAATAGAATTTTCAAAACTATTTTTGTATTTTTCTGATTATTTTTCTATTTTCTATGAATTTTAAACTATTAAAAACTAATTAAATTACTAAAAATTACAAAATAAACTATGAAAAATATGGAAAATTACTTTTTTTTACTTTTTATATTTATCTAAACTTAATAAAAATGAAAAATTATTTTTTTTAACCTTTTCTTAATTTTTTGTATTTAAAGCTAATTAAAAATGCTTAAAAACTGATTTAAATTAAGAAAAATAGCAAACAAGCTTGGAAAAATCTGAAAATTTCAGGAAAAGTCTAAAATAATATTAGGAAGCTATGAAAAATGGAAAAACATGGGGTTATGTGTAGAAAAATGGAACTGATGAGTAAGTGCTTATTGAAATAAGCACTTGAAGTAGCAAATGGAATCCAAAAGGCACCAAACCAAAACAAAGGCAATATTATGCTAAAGGAACTCAAATGAAACAAGAAACAACAAGCCAAAACCTCTGAGATGCAAGATTGATCAGATTGATGATTAGAGCTTATGCTGCAAAAACAGTGAAAGGGTGCTCACTTTGAGCTTATGCACAAGCTTCAAAATAAGCTAAAACTGAAAAGCAAAAGTTGGAACTCAATCAAGACCTGGCCAACTATGTATAATCCAAATCTGAGACCTGGACAAGCTCAAATGAGCTTGTTGCAAGCTATGCAAAATGCCTGCACACACTCAGTTAATACTGAGTGTGTGCACAGGGCATATAAGCCCTTGTTGCCAAGCTCATTTGGAGCTTAAAGAAAAATCACAAAAATATGTAAAAATGGACATAAGAAACTAGACCAGTAGGGCTTTTTAGAACTATAATTTCCATTGATATTGACTCAGAAATGAGCTCACTAAAAATCTCTCTATCTTGGCCAAAACTGAGTATTTCAATGTTTCGACTTTTGAGCAAAACTGAATTGTTGACTATTCTGAATTTTGATCTAGATTTAAGGACTGATGATGATATTTTAAGATGAATTACACCTAATGCAAACTTTATCTATGATATTTGAACATAAAATAAGACTTTTGCTTTTATAGAAACTCAACAGTAAGCTGTTGAGATAGGTTTTATGGAATGTTGACTTGTGAGCTTTGCAAACTTAAGTTAAGACAGATATGAGCACTTATGAGCTAACCAATCTTGAACCAACAAACCTAAACCACTGGACTAACCTTAAAGACAGGTTTAGAAGCAATTCCAAACACCCTTTTTAATTCTGATATTCAACTTAAACTGAGCTAACTTCTAAACTAGCTTAAGCAGACCATCAAACTGAGCTTACATGACTTAATTGCAACTATATAAACACATTAAAACCAATTGTGACCACAGATGCAAGGATAAGCATAAAATTCAAAATGACTTTAAAATGTAAAGTAGCATACAAACTCACATAGGTCTATCTTGGATTGCAGGCTAAAATCAGAATCCCCACTATGCTACATTAGTCTAAACAACCCAAAATCACTCTGCATCAACCAAGTTTCCAATTCCAAACTGCTTGAACCCAAAATCTCTTGCACAGTTGACTTTTGTTGACCGTACATCAATATTGCTTAAAACTGATTCCAAAGCTCATCAAAAGCTATATGAAGCTTAAGTGAGCTTATAAGTACTTAAATATAAGTTATTAGAAGCTAGGACAATATAGTTTGAATTTGAAATTTTACACAGTATACATGAAAACTGGAAACTGAAATGAAACTCTTAATTGATGCTTGAATTGAGTTGCAATGATTAAATAGTTTATGTTTAATACATAAAAGCTTAATATTACATTCTAAAAGCTAAGTAAAACAGTTTAAGGGAAAAACGACATACAAAATGAAAACTAAAAACTAACTACTACCCTCTTCTCCTTCTTCTTCTTTCTTTTATACCCAAAAGCTTTCCACGTGTCCTTCAGATCAAATCCCACCACTTCTTTTGACCAATGGGAGGTTTTTAAGCAGTTTGGCCTCTTTTCCAATTTTGGCGGGAAAAGCAATTTTGACTTGTTTTGACCTTTTTACTACAACTAGGGGGGGTGGAGTAGGTATGATGATGAGGGTGAGGTGATAAGGTGATAAGGTATTGGTGAGTGTGATTTGGGTGTAAATTTCAGAGTGTAGCAGGGCAAGTGGAAGGGATAAAGGAGGTGGGAGGGAAACAGACTGTTTGTTTGACTTGAGTTGACCAAGGGGTCAAAAAGGGAAGGGTCAAGGTTATTGGCAGGGTTCATAATGGGTAAAGGCATGGGTCAATTCAGTTTTGACAAGTCTAGGTTTAGTAATTATGACAAGGACTTGATTGTAATTTCTGATATCTTGAGGGACCAATCCTGTAATTTTCCAAAGTTGTTACAAGGGACCAATATTGACAAGTTCCAATAGTACAAGGACCAGTTTTGTCATTTTCAAATTTCCAGGGACCAAACTTGACATTTTATGAAAGTTCAAGGACCTTTTCTGCCATTTTACAAAAGATTTATTCAAGGACCATTTTTGACAAATTAGAATATTTCAGGGACCTTGAATAACATTTTTCTTTATTTAGATTTACCAGGGACTGTTTTTGATAACTTTTGAAACTTGGGGGACTAAAACTGCCAATTATGCAAATTTGATACGTTTTTCACCAGATTTTGATATTTTTGCATTTAAAACATATAAAACACTTATTTGTGATATTTTTATCATTTTGATGCATTTCTGAGTGTTTTCAGATGTTTTTGCAGTTTAAATGGTACAAAAATGATGAGTATTTAGACACTCATCAGTGAACCTCTTGTAACATAACCTCACAGTCCACCAAATTGAAGGCGTTTTTGAAATCCACCAACAACATCGAAAGACCTACATCATCTCCATGATCTTCAATAAACCGATTCACAACATGAAGAATAGCCTCCCCTCCTCCAGAAACCTCAACTCCGAACTGTAGATCATTCAAGTAACCATCTAAAGAATGACCAATCATAGAAGCACCCACCTTGGAGACTAAATGCCTCCAGACGGTCCCTACAGCAATGGGACGGATACCACCACCTGGTTTGATCAACGGTGTGAGAGGAGCACTAGCAATATACTCGCCCAACGCTTTAGGGCACTTACCATAAAGAAAAAGATTTACCACTTGGGTGATAGAATCAATTAACTCATCAGATATAGCTACAACATCACCACTAAAATAATCCAAAGGGTGTTGGGCACGCAAACCATCACGACCACAAGATGTACCACGGGGGAAACTCTTAATCATGTCAAGAACCACAGCAGGAGATGCAATGAGGTTATGATGATCAATAGGTATATCCGGCAGGGAGGGAGCAGACTTGAGGGGATGCTTAACCTTTAAGTCCTCAATAGGAGTATCATTATAAGGAGAAACACTTGAAGAAGAAAGAACTCTGACAGCATCAGTATAATGACATCACAAATCTTCCTCCTACATTGCTTGACATTACGCTCACCCAAATCCGAGTTTTCCTCATCAATATTAGAAAAAGCAGGGGAGGGTTCAGCTAAAACCTCTCTAACAAGCTGCAAACTACCACCAGACGAACCCCAAGATCAAATGACATTAGTGATATATTCTTCTTGACATTGGCGCTTAGTAGCGGACCTACACTCCATGTTACTCCTCGGGCAAAAGGTTTTAAGTAGACAAAGAGGCAAGACTAATAGGCTAACCCAACAAGAAATGTCATTAAGTGTGCAGATCACCTTATCAAGAGCTCCTTTCAATACGCGAGAATCCCAAACGACACTTTGGGGGGATGGATTTGACCGTGTGCAACCCTTTAGAGAGCAAAGTGTCAAGTAAGGGTAAATCGAAACCATAATGCTCCTCCAAAACCAAATCTTCAACACGAGAAAGTTGAACAAAAGAGGGAACTTGTGGCTTTGTGAGATCAAATAATATGAATCTAACAACACTATCACCACAATCAGGAGGAGACACAAAGTCCGATCCATGCCTGCACTTAGAGCGGAGGGTATGCGTCTTAAAGCAGCCCCACTTATTATTATTATTATTATTTTTATTTTTATAATAACACCACTTTATTATTATTATTTTTTTTTATTATAAAAACAACACTTTTATTAAAAACTCAAAGGATTACAATATAGTGGGAAGACGAGAAACCAACTGGGCCCCCACACCTCTAGCAATGGTAAAACCAATCCTATTAAAAATATGAACTGCTACACGCTGTCACGGACTTGTCTCTACAAGGTCTCCCGTGCGGCACTTAGTCTCGACTAAGCTCAGCCTTGCTCGAATACTCAACGATGTATGCAACAAAAGTAAAATTCAAAGAAAGGAACAAGTGGAATGAAAGGAATGCTTTGTATTGCTTAGAACTTTACAAGAGAGAATACAAGTGAACTTCTATGAATGCCTTCTACAAATGAGGCAACACCTATTTATACTACTATGTACATCATTCTGGAAGCTTCTAGCTTATAGGATTTCCATAAGCTTCTAGAGCTTCCTACTTATTCCATCTTATTCTATAAGCTTCCAAGATTATCCATCATCTTCCATGGGCTTCTAAACTCTTCCATCCTTATCAAGACTTCCCAAGAGAAGTGTAGAATAATCCGGAATCCCGATCATACTTGAAAATGATCTAGTCGAGTAGGCGGGTCGTGACATCCTCCCCCACCTAAGCTCGTGACGTCCTCGTCGTGCCATCCTCGTGATACTTCTTGATCTTGTCCGCAAATCGCCACAACAAGTCTTCGGCTTCCCAACTTGCTTCACTATCGGGCAAATTACGCCACTTGATCAAGTACTCCTTATAGCTTGGCACTCCTCGTCTCCGTATCGTATGATCTGACAAGATCTAATCAACCTCTCGATCGTACGAAGTAACAACCGCTGTTGGTGCCCGCTTGGACACCCCTCGTTCCGAGTCTTCCTCGTCCTTATGATAAGGCTTGAGAAGACTAGCGTGGAAGACCGGATGAATCTTCAACTTCGGCGGTAGTTGAAGTCGATAAGAAACCTTTCCAACACGTCCTATCACCGGGAAAGGGCCTTCATACCTCCGTATCAAGCCTTTGTGCACCTTCCTTAGTGATTTGAATTGTTGAGGCAAGAGTTTCACCATTACTTGATCTCCGACCTCGAACTCGACGTGTCTCCTTTTTTCCGTCTGCCCACTTCTTCATCTTTTTAGCCGCTTTGTCCAACGAAGCCCGAGCCAAGTCCGCTTGCTCGTGCCATTCCTTCATTGTTTTGTAAGCGGCCGGGCTACTCCCCTCGTATGATGCGGCTAAGGCATTCGGAGTCAATGGTTGGCGCCCCGTGACCAACTCAAAAGGACTCTTCCCCGTGGCTTCACTCCTTTGCATGTTGTACGAGAATTGAGCAACGTCAAGGAGTTTGGCCCAATCATGCTGGTTGGCACTCACATAGTGCCGAAGATAGAGCTCCAGTAGTGCGTTCACCCTCTCCGTTTGCCCGTCCGTTTGGGGATGGAAACTCGTAGAGAAGTTCAAATCCGTTCCCATGATCTTGAACAACTCCGTCCAAAAGCGCCCCGTGAATCTTGGATCTCGATCACTAACGATCACATGTGGAACTCCCCAATACTTCACCACATTCTTAAAGAAAAGCTTAGCCGTCTGTTCCGAGGTAACATCGGGTGGTGCGGCAATGAAAGTTCCATACTTCGAGAATCGATCGACCACCACAATAATACTCCCATTTCCTTCCGACTTTGGCAAGCATGTGATAAAGTCCATGGAAACGCTTTCCCATGGTCCCTTGGGCGTTGGTAGAGGCTCCAATAGTCCTCCGGACTTCTTTTGCTCTATCTTGTCTTGTTGGAAAATAAGGCACGTTCGCACGAATGTCTCTACATCGTCTTCCATCCTTGGCCAATAATAAGTGCCTTCGACCAATGCCAACGTCCTCTTAATCCCCGGATGACCGGCCCACTTCGAATCATGACACTCTTTCAAGATTAACCGTCTAAGATCACCCCACTTAGGCACGTAAAGCCGATCTCCTTTGGTGAACAACATGTCTCCTTTAAGCCAAAATCTCCGAGTCTTTCCATCTCTTGCTAGGGCCACGAACTTCTTGGCAAAAGGATCATGTTCCAATCCTTCCTTGATTTGGTCTTGAAGGAAGAATTGTGCTTGGGTGATTGCCGCAAACTCCGCCTTGCGACTCAATGCGTCGGATACCACATTAGCCTTCCCCAGCTTGTACTCCAAGTGATAGTCGAACTCGGCTAGGAAGTCTTGCCACCGAACTTGCTTGGGACTTAACTTCTTTTGGGTTTGAAAATAACTCGTGGCAATGTTATCTGTCTTGATCACGAATCTCGAACCCAACAAATAATGCCTCCAAGTCCGTAAGCAATGCACAATCGCCGTCATCTCTTTCTCTTGCACGGTGTACTTCCTCTCCGTTTCATTTAACTTCCGGCTCTCGAATGTGATCGGGTGTCCTTCTTGCATTAGAACTCCTCCAATAGCAAAGTCCGATGCATCCGTGTGCAACTCGAAAGGCATGGTTACATCCGGTAGTCTCAACACCGGTTCCTCCATAACCGCCTTCTTCAAACTCTCGAACGCCGCTTGACACTTTTCGTCCCAATTCTAAGCTTTGTTCTTCTTCAATAGGTCCGTCAAGGGAGATGCTATTGCGGAGTACCCCTTGATAAACCTTCGATAATAGTTCACCAAGCCAAGAAAAGATTGTAACTCCGTTACCTTGGATGGCGGTTCCCATTCTTGGATAGCTTTTACCTTTGCACCGTCCATCATCAATCCACCGTCTTTGATCTTGTGTCCCAAGAACTCGACTTCGTCTTGGGCGAAAGAGCATTTCTCCAACTTTACATAAAGCTCATTTTCTCGTAACACTTGAAACACCTGCTTCAAATGCAAGACATGCTCTTCCAAGGTATGACTATAAACAACGATATCGTCCAAGTATACCACCACGAACTTATCAAGGAACGGGTGAAATAGCTTATTCATAAGGGTGCAAAAAGTAGCGGGAGCATTAGTCAAGCCAAAAGGCATTACTAAGAACTCGTAAGAACCATACCTCGTGACACACGTCGTCTTAGCTTCGTCACCCTCCGCTATCCGTACTTGGTAGTACCCTGATCTCAAGTCTAACTTGGAGAAGTATCTCGCCTTTCCAAGTTGATCAAACAAATCTGCAATAAGAGGAATAGGGTACTTGTTCTTAATCGTTACCTTGTTAAGTGCCCTGTAGTCTATGCACATCCGCAAGGATCCGTCCTTCTTCCTTTGAAATAGCATCGGCGCACCATATGGGGATTTCGAGGGTCGAATATATCCCACATCCAAAAGATCCTTGAGTTGCTTACGCAACTCCTCCAACTCGGGTGGTGGCATTCGGTAAGGGGCTTTGGCGGGTGGCTTGGAACCCGGTTCCAACTCGATGGTATGATCCACCTCCCTCCTAGGTGGTAGCTTCTTGGGAAACTCCTTGGGCATCACGTCCTTGAACTCATCAAGTACCCTCTCGATCTCCTTCGGTACCTCCACTTTGCCCGACTCACCATCCGTCTCTAGCCTTGTTACCGCCAAATAGCAAGGCTCGCTCTTGTTGTACCCTTTCTTGAATTGCATGGCCGAAAGGGTCTTTACTCCACACTTAGAATTCCGTTCCGTGCTAACCATGCAAGTCTTTCCACCATCTAGGATACATAAAGAATTAGCAAATGGAATAGGGAAAGCTCGTACCTTATCGAGGAACTCCAACCCAAGAACCACATCGAAATCATCCATCGGGACCACCGACAAGTCAACCGTCCCTTCCCATTCTCCGATCTTGGCTTGAACATCCTTGGCCACTCCTTCCATCAGTTTGGCCTTCGAATTTACCGGCTTGAACGTTCCACTCCCTTTCGTAGCGCTAATCCTTAGCCGCTTGGCTTCATCAACCGACACGAAATTATGAATGGCACCGGAATCTACTAAAGCACGTACCTTGGTCCCATTGATGGTTGCTTCTACAAATTGCAATCCTTTCCCTACAACTTTCAGTACCTCCGTCTTGGCCTTGATTGCATTCAAGATCCTCATCGAGCTCATGCATCCGCCATCACTTGGACCTTCGTCTTCATGAACCATCATTCCATTAAGGCTTGCTTTCTTAGGGCAATCTCGAGCTCTATAAGGTCCGTCACATATGAAGCATCCACCACTCTTAAAGGCCGTCTTTACGTCTTTATTCTTTCCGGTTGGTGGTTTATGTGCATTATCGTGCTTTGCTTGAGCGACTTTCTCTCCCCCACCTTTCTCATGGTTCACCTTTCGATCCCTCGGCTTAGACGTTTCCCTCCTCGTACTAAAGTCGATCAAGGCCTCGACATGGGCGATAGCCGTAGCAAGGTCTTGAACTCCACGTCTCTCTAACTCCGTCTTAGCCCATCCTTGCAAACCATCGAGGAAATAAAAGAGAGAGTCTTGGTCGGAAAGATCCGGAATCTCCAAGGTTAGTGTAGTAAATTCCTTAACATAATCCCGGATCGTTCCAGAATGCTTAAGTTTATGAAGCCGACTCTTTGCTTCGTTCTTAGCATTCTCCGAATAAAATTGCTTCTTAAGTTCAGCAACAAAATCAGCCCAAGTATCGATAGTACACGTACCTCGTTCGATATCTCCATATCGACGTCTCCACCATAACGCCGCGGTATCTTTCAAGTATCGGGTCGCCATCTTGATCTTGGTGTCATCATCCGTAATGTTGATGCCCTCAAGTATTGCTCCATCTCCCATAGGAAATCATCAACCGCCCTAGCTTCCCGCTTTCCCACGAATGGAGATGGTTTTGGAACATCAATCTTCGGAGCATTATAATTAGCGTTGCCACCTCCGTTAGCCATGGATCGCTTGCATAGCACTACATCGGCTTGCAAGTATTCGATGGTCTTATGAATGTTGGAGATCTCACCCATGAGCATCTCCTTTAAATCATGGATCTCAGTCGCCACTAAGAGTATTGAGGACGACCCTAAAGTCATCCTTCATAGTCGAAAAGTCCGAGTCTAAACCTTCCAAGCCCTCAACTTGGGTCTTCAACTCCGACACAGATGTCTCAACACCCGCCAATATCTTATCCAAGCTCGACATAACATCCTTAGACGCACCTCTTTTCTTCGGGTCTTGACGCTTGTCATCGCGACCTTGCCTCTCGTCAACGATCACACTTCCACTAGCACCAATCTTATCGGTCTCGTTTGCCATCGCCTTAAATCAACCTGGCTCTGATACCACTTGTCACGGACTTGTCTCTACAAGGTCTCCCGTGCGGCACTTAGTCTCGACTAAGCTCAGCCTTGCTCGAATACTCAACGATGTATGCAACGAAAGTAAACTTCAAAGAAAGGAACAAGTGGAATGAAAGGAATGCTTTGTATTTCTTAGAACTTTACAAGAGAGAATACAAGTGAAATTCTATGAATGCCTTCTACAAATGAGGCAACACCTATTTATACTACTATGTACATCATTCTGGAAGCTTCTAGCTTATAGGATTTCCATAAGCTTCTAGAGCTTCCTACTTATTCCATCTTATTCTATAAGCTTCCAAGATTATCCATCATCTTCCATGGGCTTCTAAACTCTTCCATCCTTATCAAGACTTCCCAAGAGAAGTGTAGAATAATCCGAAATCCCGATCATACTTGAAAATGATCTAGTCGAGTAGGCGGGTCGTGACAACGCGCTCCAATGTCTTGAGTCATAGAGAAACGTCGAATGCGCTTAAGTAAGGTAACTGCATCCTTCTCAAGTTCTCCAAAAGAAGAAAAAGAAAAGGGGAGAAACCCATATCCAATATCCACACATTTCGCCTCATACTTGACACGTTTACGGTATGCAGCATCAGTGATCGCCCGCCCTGGTATAAAATCAGTCATTCCAGATTGCGTCAAGGGCGACGATCCCGTAAGATCGACACACACATCACGCCCACTATCCCACGAGTAAAGTAATATATCAGCCGGTCGTAAGGATCTGTCCCCATCTCCAGAAAGCCCAATATCCACTTCCTTACGTGTAGAAATACCGGCCCGGGAGCATATATCAACAAGAACATCACACACAAGGTTATGCCGATGCTTAATGCCAATAATACCCGCACATGAAACAGCGTGATCCCCATAAATATCCCTAAAAAATACCTTGGAACAAGCTGAACACGGCACCTGAACAGTAAAGAGAGGAACACCCAACCGATAACATAGCACACAACGATAAGCCCTGGCATTCATAGTCTGTCCAAGACCAGATATTGGGGCCACCCTAAGCCAATATGAAGTATGATCCTCCTTTAGAGAACTCCATAGCGCCATCTGTCGAGGAGAAAGATGGAATGTAGACTCAACAGTTTGGGTAACCCGAGCGAAATATATATCTGCCAATTTCTTCATAAGTTTGAGGGCAGCGACCTCGCTAGGGTTACTCAAAAGGTCAATATCCATATGCACATTAAAGGTACTTAGAGCATCATCAAAAGAGGGACCATCAGTTACAATACCAGAACTAAGGAGAAGCTTAGACTGCAAGCTAGCAGATTGAAGTCTAGAAGCAAGGAAAGCATAGTTCAAGACATCACCTGCAGCATATAAACCAAGCCCCCCATAAGCAAAGGGTAGGGTGGCGAGTCTCCACTGCCAATCACCAAAACCAGGCCCAGAAGCAGTGACAATGCGCTCCAAAGAAGAACGAAGTGCATCATCAAAAGAAACCTGAGCACACTCAAAGACCCGAGGAAAGCATGTGCGCATAGAAAAATATAGCTTAGAAATACCAGCACATGTACGGAGAAGCAACAACTCGCATTGAGGATCATTGAGTTTGGCAACTGCTTCCATAAGTTCGATAGTTTTAGCAACCCCTTTCAGGACCAACTTACTACCAAACTCAAAATCCACACTGACAGGTCCACCTAATAATTTAACACCATGAGAGGGGCGAGAAATATTAGGGGGGAAAACACCAGCGTACCTGCTCCCGGGGTCCTCCAGTGGCCAAAAAACTTCAGTTTTATCAACATTGAGGTGTAAGCCACGACAAGGTCCATCCGTCATAATCAACTCCAAAACCTTACCCACAACCAAGGTATCACCAATAATAGTGCCATCATCCAGATACCAAGCTTGAAAGGAAAGGTCAAAGGAATCTCTAATTTTACATGCCAGGGGATGTAACACTAAAGCAAAAAGAAGAGGCCCAAGTGGATCACCTTGTTGCACACCTTGATGAGACCAAAGAGTATGCTCACCATAATATAATCTGGCAGGACTAGAATAACAGAATTCAACCCATCTCGAAATAGCCGGGAAATGAAGCCGAACCTCTCGTAACATAACAGCACGATCCACCATGTTGAAAGCGTTTTTAAAGTCAACCAACAACATAGATAGACCAACATCAGTCCCCCGGTCCTCAACCAAACGATTCACAACGTGAAGAATAGCCTCCCCTCCACCCGGCACACCAACACCAAATTGCAAATCATCTAAATAACTATCAGAAGTGTGAGCAATCATAGAAAAACATCACTTCATTATTATTATTATTGTTATTATTATTATTATTATTATTATTATTATTATTATTATTATTATTATTATTATTAAAAACATCACTTCATTAAAAAATCATAGGAAATTACAAGAAATTAGTGGGGAGTCGAGAAACTAACTGGGCTCCCACTCCTCTAGCAATAGCAAAACAAACCCTACTAAAAATATAGTTGGCACCACGCGCGCCAATATCTTGAGTGACCGAGAACTTTCAGATTCGCTTCAGCAAGGTCACCGCCTCCTTCTCGAGTTCACCAAACGAAGAGAAAGAGAAGGGGATGAAACCATATCCAATATCAGCGCATTTGGTTTCGTATTTGACACGTTTGCGTTGTGCAGCTTCAACCACGGCACGCCCTGCCACAAAGTCAGTCATACCAGTTTGCGTCAAGGGCGATGACCCAGTAAGATCAACACACACATCCAGGCCTCTCTCCCACGATTACAGTAACAAGTCAGCTGGGCGTAGGTGTTTGTCCCTCTCTCCGCAGAGCCCGATATCAACTTCTTTACGAGCCGAAACCCCTACCCGGGAGCAGATATCAGCAAGAGTATCACGCACCACATTATGTCGATGTTTAATACCAATAGTACCTGTGCATGATACAGCATGATCCCCATAGATATCACCTGCAAAAACCTTGGAACAAGCAGAGCACGGCATCTGAGTGGAGAAAAGGGGAACACCTAGAGGATAGCATAAAACACACCGGTAGGTTTTAGCATTCATAGTCTGCCCCAGCCCAACTATCGGGACTACTCTGAGCCAGTCTGAAGTATGGTCTTCCATTTGCGATCTTCATAGGGCCATCTGTCTAGCAGATAAGCAGAAGGTGGATTCAGCCTCTTTGGTGACACATGTGAAATATAAATTGTATAGGTAATAACAACATTGATTTTGAATCAAGTTTTTATGCTTAATTAAGAGGAAAAAACAAAGTATGGTGCTAAAATCGTCCATGTGGTATGTATGTCCATATCAAAGGCGCAGTCTTTACCTTTTGAGAATGCATTCGTTATTTCTTGTGGGAAAATATTCGTGTGAATATCATCATGTTACAAAGTGAAATAACTATTAGGCCCCAAACTTTTAAGTAGTCATTTCACATCATGGCAGAAAACAATATCTACACCAAAGATTTCTTATAAGAATGACACCTGCACTTTTAAAAATGTGAACATTGTGCTTGCAAGTTGAACATACCACAGGGATGGTTTTTGCAATTTAGTTAAGAAATTATGTATTAAAAATTTTACATCAACGTAGGGGAGTTGTCGTTCAATAAAAAAGTAATAGGGTTTATTTATATATTTATTATTTCTTTTTTTGGGTAATCAATGGTTTCTAACACTTGATTGATTAATCTATCAATTTGGAAAAAGGTGAGATGAATTTGCAAACTAATAATAACTAATAATGAATGTCGAAATATCATAAACATATAAGCCTTAATTAAAGCTATGTTTAGCAAATTGTTTAAGTTTATTGTAAAGCCGCTAGATAAAAATGGGTAGCTCGGTTAAGGCGAGAAGTGTACTTGCATTGAATTAAAAATAAGAATAGAAGTTTTGCCACATTTTTTCATATTTATAGGTAAGTATAGTTATAGATGATATTCAAAAGAAAAAGGGGAGACAAGGTAAGGTATAAATATTATAATAATGATGTGTTTGTTTAATTTCTTGCCATGAACGTTTCTTGCATGCATGGGCTATTAGCTACCAATATTACAAGAAACCATATAACGCACACGGTTATGAGTGCAATTAGTTGGCTTAGTGTGTGTTTGAAGCTTGATGTCTAACATAGCCATTTCTTTATATCAACACCAACCATTTTTTCTCGTTGCTGTTAAACTGTTTCCACCAGCTTCTATCTACTCTCTTTCACATATACATCTATTATGTGTATATGTAACTCTTAAATTTAAAGTATGCACCGATTCTAGTATTTGAGAGTCTTTAGCTAGATTACCCCAATAACGACTAATATAAAAGTTACTGCGGGTATATACAAAACATGATTTTGTCAAGTATAGGAAGATATTATAACTCAATTGTTAGCAAGACGTACACTGACGTACATATAAAACATGCATCACATGTTTCATGAGTGCTTAATAAGTTAACTCGTGCAATTTTCTTACCATCACTACGACTAAATGCATTAGAGGCGAGATACTAAATTCGGATAATGTGAACATACTCTAGAATAAAAGGAGAATGACCGAGATTCCAAAAATGGAAAGCACATGCAGTTGCCCCGCAGGTTTTAGATATCGAGTCAGCTAGATATAAGTTAAAACGACTTGATCCTTGATCATGATCTCCGTGGCCTAAAACCAACCTTGCTTTCTAAGTAACTCAATAAGTGAGTATATAATAATCGGTAATTTAGTAGATTGAGCTCAAGGTATATTTGTTGTTTAGAAAAGATTTCTGTTATAATAAAGAACTGGAAATTAGATGATACAGTAAAAGTTATGGAATTTTATTTACTCTTTTCATTGATGATCATAAGTTGCAAATAATTTTACCTTTAATCATTTTAACATTCTATAG
Source organism: Chrysanthemum seticuspe (assembly GCA_019973895.1). Taxonomy (NCBI): domain Eukaryota; kingdom Viridiplantae; phylum Streptophyta; class Magnoliopsida; order Asterales; family Asteraceae; genus Chrysanthemum; species Chrysanthemum seticuspe. The sequence goes on from BPTQ01000007.1 coordinate 132,916,020, forward strand.
AAAATTAAAAACCTAGAACCAAACAATCGAAATTGTAAATAGTAAATTAATTATTAAAGATAAAAATCGACCATCTTAACAATATATTGGGACTTGGGTCAATGCCCGAGTTGAAATTGCAAAAACGATTACTCATTTTATTTTCTGATGATGAGAACGTTAGAAAAAATTATTGGAGTTGAGATGTACCTAAAACATGAACAAATGCATGTATTTAATAGCAAAAGATTTTTGCGTCAATATTATTAGATAAACATGGCCGGATTTTAGGGTGTGCAAAGTGCTCAACCGCACAGGGCCTTCAAATTTTCGGGGGCCTCGATGTTATAGATGCAGGGCTGATTTTATTTAGGGTTTAACGTAATACACATGAATATATAGTCTAGAACTTAAGGTTTTTGGGTTATATTATGGGGAAGAAGTATTAGTTTCAATCGATTTATAAAATAACGGAAAACAAAGTTGCAGACATGATATATGCGGCTGTGGAAGATGATTATTATGGCCAATATACACTTTTACACCCTAAGGTGTCTATATTTTACACTTTCATCTTAGGTTTCAGTTTCATTCTTAAATAAATGTACAAATGGTTTACAAATTTACGCTTTCAACCTAAGTTTAGAAATTCTCGGAATTAGTCCAACTACTTTTTAAATTGAAGATTTATACATTTTTTTAAAAAGTGTTAATATTGTTTTCCAGTGGAATATTACAACAAATTTAGACATGTTATGTATAGTTCCATTATGTTTTTGGATACTTGTTTTTATTTTTAAATTTATTTAGCTTATAATTAGAATTCGTGCTTTTTGAGAGGCCTACATTGTTAGATTCGTACAGGGCCTCCAAAATCCACGAGACGGCCCTGATGATAAATAAGCTCAAGCTCGTTTGCGAATTTAGTGTTTCTAAGATTACCTTTATTATTGTGCCCCAATATCATAACATTGGGGGTTTTCATTATCTAACATAGTATCGGAGTAGGTCTGATCATCATACCTAGGTGGCTAAGTTGAGTGCCTCTACTATGTCACCCCATCAAACCCTAGCTGCCACCATATATCCATTTATTAAAAAAAAAAAAAAAAAAAAAAAAAAAAAGAAAAAAAGTTCAATGCTTTGCTTTTATTTTATTTTTATTTTCTTTTGATGATGCTGCATGGTGAATATTAATCTTCGTTTGCTGTCAGATGTCTTCATCAACAAATATGCTATTTGCTTTTTCTACTGATTTGCCTTTGTTGTTACTTAAACAATTGCTTCCGCTTGCTGCCAAAATTCTTCATCAACAAATTATGTTTTTATTGCGATAATGGTTAATTATCTTTAGTTTTGTTTTTATGTTTAGCATCATGTTTTAATAATTGAATTTTTTTTCCTCCAATTCGAGCTTTAGCGATTTCGCAGCTCGAATTGCGAGAAATTATTAAATGATAAATAAGCTCAAGCCATTAGGGTTTCTAAGATTACCTCTGTATATTGTACCCCAATGAAAATAATAACATTCGGGTTTTTCATTATCAAACAAGTATGTCTTACTCTTAAGATCATGAAATTCCGAAAACATTGTTACATCCGAAACATGTTTTCAAATGGGTACGACCCAAGATGAAATTAACCGGGTTTAATTATGTTTGACTAAGAATAAATGATTTAGAAGGTATTGTGTGTCACTAATATAAGGAAAAAGAACTTGAGAAACCTAAGTTGCCAAAATCGAAAACTGGTACTAGAACCAACTTGTTCTAGTACTACAACTGATGAGGTGTAATTTTATACGTTTTTAAGATGTCATTTAGCTTCTAAATCCATACTTATTTGATTATTTATTATCCTAAATTGTTTCTATTTGAGTTTTAGGTTCTGTGGAGGCAAATGTTGGAAAATGGCATGTTTCGGGCTTGATTTGACGAAAAAACAAAGAAAACGACAACATCGAAGAAAACGTTAGAAAAAGGGCTTGGGACGACGTTAACGAAGATCATGAAGTTTCAGAATTTGGAAGTGACGGCTCAGGCTATGGAGACGGCCTCGATCTAACGGCTTCATGACCAAGAATATGAAGAGTGATGACGTGACAAACTATAAGGTGACACCGTCACCTTAAGGCGGTTATAAATCCGAAACCCCAATGATGGCGAGTTGACGGCGTCACAATTAAAAAGTGACGCCGTAACAACTGTATTCCTATATATATTTTCGTATGTTTTTCATTGTAAAGTGTGAAACTTTGTGGGCAACTTAGAGATAAATCCTAGTCCTTTTATCAGCTTTTTAGGGCTTTTAGCCCTAAGACTCATCATGTATTGATAAGATAAGTTATTTAATTAATCATTCAATTATGTTTAATTGTGATTGTTTGATTCCTTTATCTACTTTTCTTTTCATTACTATACTAGGCTAGATTTTTTAATATTTGCTTATGATTACATGAAACCAAGTTAATGATTATTGTGTGTCGATTCTCGTTTGGTTAGTTGTGAACTGCGTTAGGAGTAGGAATTACTCACTAGGTCAAATATATTACTAGCTTGAACGCCCGACTAAACACTTAGTTATTATTAACTTGATGTTCGTTGTATTTAATGCGTGAATTGTATTTGGGTTGTGAAAATTGAGAGTTAAAAGGGTATTCTGATGCGCGTACGAAGCGCGTTCCGGGTCAAAGGAACTTCCTTTTCGTCGAGCAAGTTTTTCAACACCCTAGGCAGTGAACCTAATCATTGTAGTGTAGTATTGGGTAAGCCTCAGGTATTGATATCGTTCTCTTGGGGAATAGGAATGCTAGCAAGAAGTGTATTACGCTGGGGTGGGGTTGAGGATGATTCTTTTTATCTTTTATATATTTTTTAGAAAGCTAAGGGTAAAATCTCGGGGTAATTGGTTTGGGGGTGGTATTTTACCGATTACTTCTACTATTCTAATTATCTATTACTACGGGTAGCTATGTCTTTGATGCGCGTATAACGAGTTCGGGGTCAAAGGAACTTCCTTTTCGTCGAGCAAATTTTTCAATACCCTAGGCAGTGAACCTAACCGTTGTAGTGTAGTATTGGGTAAGCCTCGGGTATTGATATCATTCTCTAGGGGAATAAGAATGCTAGTGAGAGCTGTACTACGCTAAGGTTTTAGGTTGAGGAAGATTATTTTTTTATCTTTTTATATTTTTTATAAAGCTAAGGGTAAAATATCGGGGTTTGGATTTGGGGATTTTGGTACTTCTACCGATTACTCTACTTATCTAATTATCTAAACTAAGGGGTAGTCTATGTCTATTGATGTGTGCTCGTATGATGATTAAAAATGTGTCTACCCAGATACTATTACTCCCTAGTTATCTTTTATTGGTGGTTGAATTGCCACGTCCTTATTCTTAACGCGTTGTGTCTTCTAAGGTCGTAGGGTATACTTTTATCCCTAACTCTTTGATAATACCTTAAGGTTATTGCCTACAAAATCTCTAGGATTCATAAACTAACTCTAATGTTATCTTTGGATATTTAGCCTACAATTACGTTAGGTGGTAATAAACTAAGGTTCACAAAGATTACTCAAGCATTAAAAACACAACGATGGCCTATTGCACTCCTAAGCCAATTACAATTAAGATAAGAGACAATCAATCAATAATCAATAACTAGGTTTCATAGATCTAAGCAAACACACAAGAAATTTACCCGGACATGTTAAACATGCAAGCATACACACATACAATCGAAGGCATAAGGAAATCAATAAAGTAAATTACTTATCTTGATGTAAAATAGGGTATCAGAACCCTAAGATACTGTCCAAACCGGACCAAAATCGTTTTAGATTTTTACTCCACAAGTCTACCTCTTTAAAATTCTGAAAATTCAATTTCTATATATAATTTTACCACTGCGACGGCGTCACCTTATAGTTGGGACACCGTCAGATCGCCGTCATTAGGCTTTTGTCTTGGCCAAGTCATCATTGGGACGGCGTCACGTTGTGGTTATGACGCCGTCAGTCTTTAGTAGTGACGTCGTCTGAATCTGGATCTAGGCCGTCTGAGAAGAAAAGTCTTCGTGACGCCCTTACTCTTCAAAGCCTGACGCCGTCAGGTGTAAAATAACAAAATTGCTACTGAGTCGTCACAAATTCAATTACACAAAGAGGGACGGCGTCACCCTCTGTTTGGGACGCCGTCAGGTGTAATTCCAGCAGCTTGAGTGTCTTGATCTTGACTTAGCCATTTTCTTCATATATTCACTCCTTTTCGTCCAAAAATGCATCATTCCAACATTTTGCTTCCAAGAGACCTAAAAAGTGAAAAGGAATGAAATTAAGCAGTAACGGATATAAAAGTGGGCGATTAAGGGCTTAAATGACCCCTTAAAAGTGTACGTTTTAAATCCTTATCAAATATCCTTACACTTGGTATTTGCTTGTCCTCAAGCAAATGTGCTTTTGGCCAATCAATTTATAAGTTAGGGGGCATGAAGCATTGGTTTAACATAGTTCATAACAAGTAAAAGCACCGCAATAGTCATAACAAATATAGCAAATGAAAATGGAAGATAAACACTCATTAGCCGGTCATAGTACATAGATTACCATAGGCTTAAGACTAGATCAAACCTCCACCGCTTTGGCGTAAGCAGCTAGGAACAACTCTCTAAGAGGTCTTTTAAAGGGTTGTAACGTTAGGCTTACGATTAGGGAAACAAAGAGTTTGGTTGGATAGGAGATTTAGTGGTGGCAAGTCAAAAATCTTTATGTTACAAGCATGAAAAGAATGGCGTTGCTAAGCCAAGACTCGACTCTCTAAACTCTATATAACTTTGAAACAAACAAACATAAATATAAAGATAGATGTAGGATGGTAGCCCGTATGTTTTTGTTTTTTTTCGGCACTCTTTTTTTCTTTTCTTTTTTTTTCTTTTTCGATTTTTTATTTTTTATTTTTTTTCATACATTTTTACTCTACCATTTTCTACGTTAACATCAAAATATAATCGATTTATAGGAGCATCCCTACACTTGAGTTTTTATTACTCTAACACTAATATGACCCGAATTGAAAAGATCAAAACACTTGGAGTACATTATTACGTAAATAAAAGAGAATTTGAATTTAACGTTCTTTCCCGTCACTCCATAAAATTTAACTTTACCCATGAGTCCAAATCATCCCAAAACTGTGTACAAAAGATATGACTCGACTTAGCAACCATGCAAGTAACTAGATAATTGAAGTAAGGGTTTAGTATGATAACAATAATGCACTAAAAGTGAGTGCATACAAGGTAGACTAAGGCGATTTAGGTGTACATTTGGGGGTGGATTGTAAACAATGCTCTTCATTGATATTCTGGAAAACCGAAACATCACGAGAACCGCAAAAAGGATAGGCTCTGAGGGGTTAACTAGGGGTATCGTGTACTAAAGATGAGTATATCGCAAGGGTGTGGGGGAATTACTCAACCGATGTGGAAGAAGTAATTATAATACGGGTATCAAACAAGGGTTAACCTAATGCCTCTTATCATTTAGTTATTTCTAACTACACAAGTGTAGTCTCACTAGCGATCTCGGAATGCATCACAAAACAAGTTCTAGAATCTATTATACTACCGGTACACTCTCGAAGCATTAAAGGTGAATGCTTTAATTCCTATAGATCTAGGGGCGAACCTCACATTTTTTGGGTGGAATTTGAGTGGTAAAAGGTTTTTGTGCTAGTCATATAACTCTTATCCATGAGACCCTTTATTAATACTAAAGACCCACCCGTACATGTCATGAAAATTTTTAAATTTGACGCTAAAATTGCCCTAACAAATATCTCTCATGGTTTATTACACAAAAGGAATAGGACAAGACAAATGATCAAGGATTAGCATAGTCTCAAAGTTCCCGTTTTATTCTCCCTCCCTACACTTAAACTGAACATTGTCCCCAATGTTCCCCGAAAGTATCAAAGTTATGATAACGGAAGGTAATTAAAAGAAAGAAACTAGTACTCCCCTGATTAGCTCGGTAGGATCCGTGTGAAGTAGTGGTTAAATTCTTTCCAAGAAGAATGTATGCGTGAAAAGCTTCATCCAATCTTATGTTTCTTCTTCTTGATAAATAAAACCTGCAAACTTTAAGAAAATAGACGAAACCTTCGCATAAAATCGTCGGTAAAACTATATATGACTCTACTAAACTAGGATATAATGCTTGTGGAATGGATGTTTGCAGATTTTCTAGAAAATTAAGACCTGAGAATTTCCAAAATTTTATAAGTAGCACAGAAAACGAGAGTAAGTTAGTTAAACTATTTCTACTCCTCCTGACGTCATCAGGTTGTAATCCTGACACCGTCAGGTTATCCTGACAGAAACTGGTCTGCTGTGTTTTTCTGAAAAAATTCTGGAAAAATTACACCTTTAAAATCTGGAAAAATTCCTGCAAAACATCCATTATGACTCGATACAAGAATTTGACTCTAACAAACACACATATATATCATTTTCAATAATCATAGTTCTCATGTTCACGTTCTTTTGAAAACGTGTGTAATCCTCCCTACACTTATCCTTTTGTAAAATACCTTTATATGTAATTAAGATGAGGTTAAAGACAAAATAAAGCATTTTCACAAATTCAAACATGAGAACATAGAATAATGAAAAGATATATGACACACAAACAAGCAAACAATTAAGCATGGGTTGCCACCCACGAAGCGCTTTTCTTTATTTATGAGTCTTGTAGCTAGACTCGAAGTCGTGCTCCTACGTGGTCTCGTTTTCGTCACCTTCTTCCAAAATAATATCTTCATCATTAATTAGTTCATTATTGTCCAACTGATAATGTTTCACACGTTGTCCATTCACGGTAAACTCTTTTCCATCATTGTCTAATAATACCACGGCTCCATTGCTCATTTTCCTCTTTACTGAAAAGGGCCCATACCATCTTGATTTGAGTTTTCCCGGAAATAATCTCAACCTTGAAATATACAAGAGCACCTTATCTCCTTCTACAAACTCTTTAGGATTCTTTATTCGTTGATCATGCCATTGTTTCGCCCTTTCTTTATATGTGATCGACGATTCATAAGCTTCAAGTCTTAGTTCATCCAGCTCTTGAAGCTGTAAGAACCTATTTGACCCTGCCTCAGAATAATCCATATTACAAGCCTTAAGTGCCCAATATGCCTTTTGCTCAAGCTCAATAGGGAGATGGCACGCTTTCCCGTACACTAAGAGAAAATGGGTTGTTCCGATGGGCATTTTATAAGCCGTTCTGAATGCCCAGAGTGCCTCATCTAGTTTGAATGCCCAATCTTTTCTGTTCTGGTGGACCGCTTTTTCAAGTATTCGCTTTAATGCTCTATTTGTGTTCTATACTTGCCCATTAGTTTGGGGGTGATATGCCGTAGAGAACCTGTGCGAAACACCATACTTCCTCATTATCTTTTCCATTTGAGCATTTCAAAAATGGGTTCCTCTATCACTAATCAATGCCTTGGGAATCCTAAATCGTGCGGAGAGCTTTTTAAGAAAATGAATGACTACCCTTGCATCATTTGTCCTAAGGGCTTGTGCCTCCACCCATTTGGACACAAAATCAATGGCAACCAGAATGTATTCATTTCCTCCGGATGATGGAAAAGGTCCCATGAAATCGATACCCCAAACATTGAATATTTCGCAGACTTGGATATAGTTCTGAGGTGCTTCATCCCTCCTCAAGATGTTTCCTGATCGTTGGCATGCATCGCACGTTTGAACTAACCTCTTAATGTAGCGGAAGATAGTAGGCCAATAAAATCCGGCATCGAAAACTTTTCGTGCCGTGACATTTATACCGTGATGCCCCCCAGATGGTCCTGCGTGACACTCTTTCATAATCCAATCAATCTCCCTTCCAGCAACACAACGTCGACTGATCTGATCGTCCCAAAAATAGTATTTTAGCGCGGTGAATAATTTATTTTTATCTTGCCTAGTCATGTAATTTGGTAAGACCCTACTGGATAGATAGTTAGCATAATCCGCATACCATGGCTCAATATCCTTAACGGCCACCAGCCGTTCCTCAGGAAAAGAGTCGTGAATCTCGTCATGGTCTAATTCATCTAAGTCTGGGTTTTCCAATCGCGATAGATGATCCACAGCAAGATTTTCAGCCCCATTTTTATCTCGAATCTCAATGTCGAATTCTTGAAGTAATAGAATCCACCTAATAAGTCGGGGTTTTGCATCTTGTTTTGAGAAAAAATATCGTAAGGCTCAATGGTGGTTGTGTAATTCTCGAAGGCAAAGACTACAGCCAAAAGCTCTTTTTCGGTGGTTGTGTAATTGTCTTGTGCCACATTCATAGTTTTGCTAGCATAGTAAATTGATTGAAAATGCTTCTCTTTTCTTTGCCCAAAACAGCGCCTACAACATAATCACTAGCATCGCACATGATTTCGAATGGTTGGGACCAATCAGGAGTAACCATTATAGGAGCTTGGGTAAGATCCTTCTTTAGGCGATTGAATGCTTCCTTGCATTCTTCCGAAAAGTCGAAAGGAGCGTCCTTGACAAGAAGTTGTGTCATTGGTCGGGCAATTTTTGAGAAGTCCTTAATAAACCTCTTATAAAAGCCCGCATGACCATGAAAGCTTCGAATGGCCTTAACGGTAGTAGGATATGGTAGTTTAGATATCGCTTCAATTTTGGCCCTATCGACTTCGATCCCATTTCCAGAGACTTTATGTCCCAAGACAATTCCTTATTTTACCATGAAATGACATTTTCCCAATTTAGGACTAAGTTGGTTTCTTCACACCGCTTTAGCATCTTCCTAAGGTTGGATAAGCAAAGGTCGAAGGAATTTCCAAATACCGAAAAATCATCCATGAAGACTTCCATGCTATCTTCAATCAATTCATGGAATATGGCCATCATACATCATTGAAAGGTAGCAGGGGCGTTGCATAATCCGAAGGGCATTCGCTTGTATGCAAAAGTGTCGTAGGGGCATGTAAAAGTAGTTTTTTCTTGATCTTCAGGAGCAATGGGGATTTGGAAGTATCCTTAGAAACCGTCAAGAAAACAGTAGTACTCATGCACGGCTAATCTTTCGAGCATTTGATCGATGAATGGTAAAGGGAAATGATCTTTTCATGTGACATCATTCAATTTTCTATAGTCGATACAAACACGCCAGCCAGTGATCATTCTTTGAGGCACTAAATCGCCTTTCTCATTCTTCACAACAGTCATTCCTCCTTTCTTTGGGACTACTTGGACTGGGCTAACCCAGGGGCTGTCTGAAATCGGATAAATTAAGCCTGGATCTAGAAGTTTGACGACCTCACCACCTCTTTGATATTGGGGTTAACTCTTCTTTGAGGTTGAACGGTGGGTTTGTAATCCTCCTCCAGAAAAAATTTATGAGTGCAAAAAGTAGAGTCAATTCCCTTAATATCAGCAACACTCTATGCGATCAACCCCCTTGTACTCTTTTAGAACTTCTAAGAGCTTTTCTTTTTGTTCAATGGTTAGGGATGAGCTTATGATAGCAGGGATTTGATCCATCCCCTAAAGAAAGGCATATTCTAAATGGCTTGGGAGATCTTTTAATTCTAGGGTAGGAGGTTCCTTGATTGATGGTTTTAGCTTATTTTCCGGCTTTTGGAGGTCAAGAGGTTCACTTTTTGCCCTTCGTGGGTAAAAGGAAACAGCTCCAACCATCTCAGTCTCTTCATCATCATATATCATGTTGTTGTCATCATTCATGAATTCGTTTATCGGATAATCATCAATACAACTATCTATATCATCAAAAAACTCATCAACTTCTTCAACAAAATAAATAGGATGATCGTAGGAGGAAGGACGACTCATAGAATCCTTGATGTCAAAGGTTAAACTCTCGGACTCCACTCGTAAAGTGAGATTACCATCATGAACATCAATGATGGCGCGAGCTGTACCCAAGAATGGTCTCCCAAGGATTATTGGAACTGAGTTATCTTCCTCCATTTCTAAAATCATGAAATCAACCAGAAACTTGAACTCCCCTACCCTCACTAGAACATTTTCACAAACTCCAATGGGATATTTGATTGATCGGTCAACTAGCTGAATACTCATTCTGGTTGGTTTCAGCCCTGAATATCTGAGTTTGAGAAATAAGGAATGAGGCATTAAGTTAATGCTTGCCCCAAGATCTGCCAAGGCGTTTTTCATAGAGAGTGCTCCTATAGAGCAAGGAATGGTGAAACTACCCAGATCTTCTTTCTTTTTGGGTAGGCTTTTTTGGATGATAGCCAAACATTCTTCTCCTAATGATATCAACCCTTCAAGCTTCTTCCGATTCGAGAGCAATCTCTTTAAATATGTGCTATGTTTAGGGATATGATAAAATTCATCGAGAAGCGAGATGTTAACGACGGTCTTTTTTAAGTAAGACAAGAACCTCTCATTGTCTTCTTCAGCCTTTTGATTCTTTAAACGCGATGGGTAAGGAACCCGTGTGAGAGTCGAACGTTGGATGGGTGTTGGTGCTTGTGGAGGGGGGTGGTGAGAGGTCCGAGGGGGTTCAGGTGCTCCCTCCTTATCCAACTCAGGCTCATTGGTAGTAGGATCTTGAACCGGGTACGGTGGATCCTTGGTAGTGGTTCCAGATCAAATAGTAATAGCACAAGTTGGATCATGCTGGATTGGACCAAGTTCACGTATTCTTTTGTGGAGTTTGGCGAACTGGTTTTCTAATTCAGCTTGTTGCTCTTGCATGAATCCTTCAACACCCTTTAAAAGCATCTTCCTTTCCATGGTGAATTGCCCAAGTTCTTCTTCAAAGGCATCACGGATGGTGTATTCAGAACCCTCTTCCCCCTCATGCTTCCATTTCAGATTACCCCTAAGAGTGTAATCATTATTCTGATAAAATACAAGGAGGGAAGGGTCATCATAGATATCATGGCTGTAAAGGAGAGCTTTCTCGTGGTATGTATCGTCACACTCATCGCTTTCATGGGACCCTCCACAGATGTCGCATATAAGGTATGGGTTAAACAACCTCTTAGGCTCTTGCGACTTTGTGAGGTACGCGAGCTTCTCTTGTGCCCTCTTCATTCGATCGTCAAGAGATAATGGGCGATTATTCGAGGTAGCAGAGATACTCATTAGATTCACTGGCTCGTTCCAAGTATTGTCTTGGTCTTGGACATACTCCTCAATGCGGTCCCATCCTTCTTCTGCACTGAGATTGGAGAGTTTTTGGCCAGTTGAGAAGTCAATCCCTTTTTTATCATCGTGGGAGACATTGTCGTAAAAGATTTGGACAAGCAACCAAAGGTTTATACCATGGTGTGGGGCTTGTTGAATGAGGTCTTTGAAACGAATCCAGGAGTTAAGGATAGATTCTCCATCAGTTTGATGGAAGTGAAGGATTTCGCTCCTGATGGTTGCAGTTCTCCCAGGAGGAAAGAACTTTTTGGTAAACTTGGTGGTGAGTTGTTCCCAAGTGGAGATGGACCTTGGAGGTAGCTTATCGAGCCACTCTTTGGCCTTTCCTTGAAGAGAAAATGGGAAAAACCGGAGTCTAGATGTCTCCTTGGATGCTCCGTCAGCATAGATAGTATCCACAATTTTTAAAAATTGTTTGATGTGATGAATTGGGGTTTCGCTGTAAGATCCGTGAAATTGACATGCATTCTGGATAAGCCAAATGTCGGTGGCATGCGACACCTCATTGATCTGTTCGGAAGGGTAGACAATGGCGCTGGTAAATCCAGATGAAGTGGGAGAGGAGTACTCTCTAAGGGCTTTTGATTTTGGTTCATTGATGGGTTCATTGACAGGAGTAGCGGGGATTTCCTCGCTATGTTGGCTTAGATTATCATTTTTGATGGTTTCAAAGGAACTTCCTTTTCGTCGAGCAAGTTTTTCAACACCCTAGGCAGTGAACCTAATCGTTGTAGTGTAGTATTGGGTAAGCCTTGGGTATTGATATCGTTCTCTTGGGGAATAGGAATGCTAGTGAGAGATGTACTACGCTAAGGTTTGAGGTTGAGGAAGATTATTTTTTATCTTTTTATATTTTTTATAAAGCTAAGGGTAAAATCTCGGGGTTTGAATTTGGGGGTTTTGGTACTTCTACCGATTATTGTACTTATCTAATTATCTAAACTAAGGGGTAGTCTATGTCTATTGATGCATGCTCGTATGATATTTAAAAATCTGTCTACCTAGATACTATTACTCCCTAGTTATCTTTTATTGGTGGTTGAATTGTCACGTCCTTATTCTTAACGCGTTGTGTCTTCTAAGGTCGTAGGGTATGCTTTTATCCATAACTCTTTGAGAATACCTAAAGGTTATTGCCTACAAAATCTCTAGGATTCATAAACTAACTCTAAGGTTATCTTTGGATATTTAGCCTACAATTATGCTAGGTGGTTATAAACTAAGGTTCACAAAAGATTGCTCAAGCATTAAAAACACAACGATGGCCTATTGCACTCCTAAGCCAATTAAAATTAAGATAATAGACAACCAATCAATAATCAATAACTATGTTTCATAGATCTAAGCAAACACACAAGAAATTCAGCCAGACATGTTTAACATGCAAGCATACACACATACAATCGAAGTCATAATGAAATCAATGAAGTAAATTACTTATCTTGATGTAAAATAGGGTATGAGAACCCTAAGATACTGTCCAAACCGGACCAAAATCGTTTTAGATTTTTACTCCACAAGTCTACCTCTTTAAAATTCTGAAAATTTGATTTCTATATATAGTTTTACAACTGCGACGGCGTCACTTTATAGTTGGGATGCCGTCAGATCGCCGTCATTAGGGTTTCGTCTTGGCCAAGTCATCGTTGGGATGGCGTGACGTTGTGGTTGTGACGCCGTCAGTCTTCAGTAGTGACGTTGTCTGAATCTGGATCTAGGCCGTCTGAGAAGAAAAGTCTTTGTGACTCCCTTACTCTTCAAAGCATGATGCCGTCAGGTGTAAAATAGCAAAATCGCTACTGAGTTGTCACAAATTCAATTACACAAAGAGGGACGACGTCGCCCTCTATTTGGGACGCCGTCAGGTGTAATTCCAGCAGCTTGAGTGTCTTGATCTTGACTTAGCCAGTTTCTTCATATATTCACTCTTTTTCGTCCAAAAATGCATCATTCCAGCATTTTGCTTCCAAGAGACCTAAAAAGTGAAAAGGAACGAAATTAAGCAGCAACGAATATAAAAGTGGGCGATTAAGGGCTTAAATGACCCCTTAAAGTGTACGTTTAAAATCCTTATCAGTCTTTTTGATGTGTGCTCGTATGATGATTAAAAATGTGTTTACCTATATACTATTACTCCCTAGTTATCTTTTTTTGTTGGTTGAATTGTCACGTCCTTATTCTTAACGCGTTGTATTTTCTAAGGTCGTAGGGAATGCTTGTGCCCTAACTCTTTGAGAATACCTTTAGGTTATTGTCTACGAAGTCCTCTAGATGATTCATAAAATAACTTTAAGGTTATCTTTGGATGTTTAGACTACGAAATCCGCTAAATGATTCATAAAATAATGTTTACAAAGATTACTCAAGCATTTAAACACAATGATAGCCTAGTGCACTCCTAAGCCATTTAAAATTAAGATAAGAGATAACCAATCAATAATTAACAACTAGATTTCATAGATCTAAGCAAACACATAAAAAATTTAGCCGGACATGTTAAACAAGCAAGCATACACACATTCAATGGAAGAAATAATGATACTAATGGATTAAAACACTTATCTTGATGTGTAAAATAGGGTTTGGAACCCTATGATACAACCCTAAGGGATTTATAGGAGCATCCCTACACTTGAGTTTTTATTACTCTAACGCTAATTGACCCGATTGAAAAGATCAAAACACTTGGAGTATTTAATTACGTAAATAAAGGGAATTTGAATTTAACGTTCCTTCCCGTCACTCCATCAAATTTTACTTTACCCATGAGTCCCAATCATCCCAAAACTGTGTACAAAAGATATGCCTCGACTTAGAAACCATGCAAGTAACTAGATAATTGAACTAAGGGTTTAGTATGATAACAATAATGCTTTAAAGGTGAGTGCATACAAGGTAGTATAAGGCGATTTGGGTGTACATTTGGGGGTAGATTGTAAACAATGCTCTTCATTGATATTCCGAAAAACCGAAACATCACGAGAACTGCGAAAAGGATAGGCTCTAAGGGGTTAACTAGGGGTATCGTGTACTAAAGATGAGTACATCGCAAGGGTGTGGGGTAATCACTCAACCGATGTTGAAGAAGTAATTATAATACGGGTTTCAAACAAGGGTTATCCTAATGCCTCTTATCATTTAGTTATTCCTAACTACATAAGTGTAGTATCACTAACGATCTCGGAATGCATTACAAAATAAGTTCTAGAATCTATTATACTACCGGTACACTCTCTAAGCATTAAAGGTGAATGCTTTTACTCCTAAAGATCTAGGGGCGAACCTCACATTTTTGGGGTGGAATTTGAGTGGTAAACAGTTTTTGTGCTAGTCATATAACTCCTATCCATGAGACGCTTTATTAAGACTAAAGTTTTTGCTCGTACATGTCATAAAAATTTTTAAATTTGGTGCTAAAATTGCCCTAACGAATATTTCTCATAGTTTATTACACAAGTGACCAAGGATAAGCATAGTTTCTAAGTTCCTGTTTTATTCTCCCTCCCTATACTTAAACTGAACATTGTCCCCAATGTTCCCCGAAAGTATCAAAGTTATGATAAAGGAAGGTAATTAAAAGAGAAAGAAACTAGTACTCCCCTGATTAGTTCAGTAGGATCCGTGTGAAGTAGTGGTTAAATTCTTTCTCAAGAAGAATGTATACGTGATAAGCTCCATCCAATGTTGAGTTTCTTCTTCTTGTCAAATATAACCTGCACACTTTAAGAAAATAGACGAAACCTTCGCGTAAAATCGACGGTAAAACTATATATGACACGACTAAACTAGGATATAATGCTTGTGGAATGGATGTTTGTAGATTTTCTGGAAAATTAAGACCTGAGAATTTCCAAAAATTTATACATAGCACAGAAAATGAGAAAATTTTATAAGTTGTTTCTGCTTGACCTGACATCGTCAGGTTCTAATCCTGACGCCGTCAGGTTGTCATGACAGAAACTGGTCTGCTGCGTTTTTCTGGAAAAATTACATCTTTAAAACCTAGAAAAATTCCTGCAAAACATCCATTATGACTCGATACAAGCATTTGACTCTAACAATCACACAAATATATCAATTTCAATTATCGTTAATCTCATGTTCGTGTTCTTAAAAATATATTTGATCTTCCCTATACTTATCTTTTTTGTAAAATACCTTTATATGTAATTAAGACGATGTTAAAAACAACATATAGAATTTTCACAAAGTCTAACATGAGAATACAATAATGAAAAAGATATATAAACACACAAATAAGGATGAAAAATAAATACACATGGGTTGCCTCCCAAGAAGCGCTTGTTTTTGTTCGAGTCACGAGCTTGACTCTACCCTTATTTAACAGATAAAGAGAAAGTTTTTCCTACACTTAAGCTTAAGTGCGGGTGATAGTAGCGATACACACCCTTAGGGTGAAAATTTGCTATGTGAGGAGAGGGTGATGGGTGATTTATATGCTCAAAGGGGTGTGCTTCATTCATTATAACCTTACCTAATTCTATTGGTGTAGTGGGTGAATCAAGTCTTTCTCCTAGAAATGGATCATCTTCTATCAACTTCAAGAGATTCTTAGTTAAGGATCCATCTTGACCTAATAAACCCGGTTTAAACCCATAATGTTTCTTGTTATCAACCATGAATGGGTGATGTAAGTGTGTAAGGTCATGGTTTACTCCTATATTAGCTTCCACTCTACATGGACTAGAGTCTAATACCTTTATCAAGCAACTACCCGGACTATTTATTTTGATGGGTGGATTAGGGCCTAATTCAATTCCTAGATTCACATCTAAAGACGGAAAATTGGGTAAAGTTTTTGGTTGAGGCTCCGGTTCATCAAAATTAGAAATTTCCCTAGGACTAATAGAGAGGTCATGACAACAAGCCTCTAAACCTACATTCTCTAGTGGTGTTTGGTCCAAAGGTTCTATATCAATCGGGGTTTCTATGGTCTCTTCTACTTCTTTCGGGTAAGTTGTAGGGCGGTGTGTGTTCCTCAAGTGATGGTAGGGCTTGTGGGCTTGGAGTTTCCACCTCATTATCCATTATATCTAGATCTCCTATATGTTCATCATGTGTTTTAGTATGATCTAACCCAAATACACTCCTAAGTATCTCAAATCCTTCTTTAGCCATTTCAAATTCTTGGTCCGATTCATAAGAATTGTTCTAAAAAACTTGACTACTATGTATTATTTGCCTAAAGGATTCCTCACGTGTGTCATATGTTTTGGTGAAATCTATCCCACATATGCAACTAGGTAGTTCAACTCTAACCATCTCACAATCTTGTTCGGATTTAGGTTCCATGTTCTTAAAATCTAGGTCTTTTTGTTCATGGTGTCTAAGGTTGGATAAATCCTCCTTATCTGTTTCCTCAAATTGTGATGTAGACAAGCCTATGACTTCATTCAAACTATGGTTTACGCTTAGGAAGCTTTTCTCAAAAAATTTCCAAATGGTCGCATTAAAAAGAGTTGATCCTAACAATGATTTTTGAATAGAAGCTACACATGCACAAAATTCATCAAAGTCCTCTAACTTTACACCCATCTCATCTTGGATATCTCTAAGATCACTCACAAATTCATAAGAACAATAAGAAGAAATTCTATCTGTGAAATACAATTGTTCCTCATTTTTTAATGATTCGAATGCAACTTCACTTGCCATAGCGACAAATGAAAAGGGTTTCACGAACACAAACACAAAGAAGGGGATAGACTACAAGGAAGCTAATGAAAAGGGAAAAAATCTCACTTGATAGAAATCAAGGGAGGGAACCTAAACGAGATAAAGATCTAACTAGCTATTCTATTCCCCGGCAGCGGCGCCAAAAACTTGGTGCGCGTATGAAGCGCGTTTGGGGTCAAAGGAACTTCCTTTTCGTCGAGCAAGTTTTTCTACACCCTAGGCAGTGAACCTAATCATTGTAGTGTAGTATTAGGTAATCCTCGGGTATTGATATCGTTCTCTAGGGGAATAAGAATGCTAGCAAGAAGTGTATTACGCTAAGGTGGGGTTGAGGATGATTCTTTTTTATCTTTTATATATTTTTTAGAAAGCTAAGGATAAAATCTCGGGGCAATTGGTTTGGGGGTGGTACTTTTACCGATTACTTCTACTATTCTAATTATCTAATACTACGGGTAGCTATGTCTTTTTTATGTGTGCTCATATGATGATTAAAAATGTGTTTACCTAGATACTATTACTCCCTAGTTATCTTTTATTGTTTGTAGAATTGTCACGTCCTTATTCTTAACGCGTTGTGTTTTCTAAGGTCGTAGGGAATGCTTATGCCCTAACTCTTTGAGAATACCTTTAGGTTATTGTCTACGAAGTCCTCTATATGATTCATAAACTAACTTTAAGGTTATCTTTGGATGTTTAGACTATGAAATCTGCTAAATGATTCATAAACTAATGTTCACAAAGATTACTCAAGCATTTAAACACAACGATAGCCTAGTGCACTCCTAAGCCATTTACAATTAAGATAAGAGACAACCAATCAATAATTAACAACTAGATTTCATAGATCTAAGCAAACACACAAGAAATTTAGCCGGACATGTTAAACAAGCAAGCATACAAAAATTCAATGGAAGACATAATGATACTAATGGATTAAAACACTTATCTTGATGTGTAAAATAGGGTTTGGAACCCTAAGATGCTGCCCAAGTCAGACTACAAACGTTTAGGGTTTTTACTCCAAAAGTCTACCTCCTCAAATACTGAAAAATTGAATTCTATATATAGATTTACACTTGCGACGGCGTCGCCTTATAGGTGGGACGCCGTCAGATCGCCGTCATTAGAGTTTTCGTCTTGGCCAAGTTATCGATGGGACGGCGTCACGTTGTAGTTGTGACACCGTCGGGCTTCAGCAGGGACGTCGTCTGATTCTGGATATGGGCCGTCTGAGATGAAAAGTCTTAGTGATGCCCTTCCTCTTCAAAGCCTGACACCGTCAGGTGTTATGAGCAAAAAGTATACTGAGTCGTCAGGTGCATCTATTATCAAATATTTAGAGAGGGACGGCGTCGCCCTTTAGTTGGGACACCGTCAGCTTCAATTTCAGCAGCTTGATTGACTTCGATCTTGAGTTTGCCATTTTCTACATGTTTTCACTCCTTTTCGTCCAAATATGCATCATTCCAGCATTTTGCTTCCAAGTGACCTAAAAAGTGAAAAGGAAATAAATTAAGCAGTAACGGATATAAAAGTGGTCAATTAAGGGCTTAAATGACCCCTTAAAAGTGTACCTTTTAAATCCTTATCATATTCTTAGGCTCTTAATTAGAACATTGTTCATTGAGTTAGTGAGTAACCAAACCTCAATAAATATTAAGGAATACAACACTCTAACTAAACAAGGACGTGACAACTCAACTAATTAATAAGAGATAACTATGGAGTAATGATATTCTAAGTAAATACACATTTCTATCATACGAGTTTCACCAAATTACTTTTCTGCATATTAGTTAGTTTACTTTAGTTCTATTATTAGTTTTCAAAACCAAATTCTTCAAACCCTGAGATTTTACTTGCTTTCAATAAAATATAAAAATAAAAATAATCATCCCTCAACCCTTACACTTAATTCGTTATACACTTCGAGCCTACCTCATTATTCCCCTATAGAACGATCAATCCCCCATATCTTGCCTATACTATATTACAACGGTTAGGTACTCTTCATAGGAGCATTGTAAAACTTTTGTGTTTACAATTATCCGCATCAAGTTTTTGGCGTCGCTGTCGGGGAATAGTCTAGGTTTTGATTTCTATTTCATTTAGGTTTACTCACTAGATTCCTATCAAGTGAGATTTTCTTTTTATTTTATAGCTTTCTTTAGTCTTATTTTCTTTTCTTTTGTTTTTGTTTGTAAAATTTTTCATTGATTGTTTTGTTTGCCAATATATAGGATGTGAATCCACAAAACTTACCCACACATCTATTACCTCAAACCACTTTACCAAATGCAACAATCTCGTTGCGTAACCAAATTGTTCAATAAATTAATGCATTACGAGAGTTTAATTGGTTAATCGATGATGAACTTCAAAAAGCTTTGGATTGAATGAAAACCAAGCCTTTTTTAATGAGCTAGATGAAGACTTAGGGGATGAAAAAGTTGATAACCACATGGATGCTTTTAGAAACCTTTTTCCTACAAAGAAGGAGTTAGGTTGTCAAAGATTCCTACTCAAAAACCCTTGTCCTTCTAGAATTAGGAAGAGACCTTGGATTAGTAAGGGCGGTCATAGGAATATTAAAATCCCTTGCATGATTGTTTACTTATATAGAGAGCATACCTACATCGACTTCAAATCTCCTATGAATATTTATGTCTAGCCTTTATTACAATTGGATCATGAATGAGGAATTAGAGCATAGAAAGGAACCTTATAACCCTAATCGATTGATCAATTTTTTTGGGAGAGTAAAAGGGTTACATTTCTTCATAGGAATCTTCACATATAGGTGTGATTTTTTTATCTTAGAGGACGTTAGACGCATTATTGATGGTTTCTTATGTGAGATAGTGCTAGGAAAACCATTTGTAGAAGAGTCTAAGATGATTTATGATAAAGATGAAGGAATAGTTCAGTTTTTCAGATGGAATAGAGAAAGTCAAATATAGAATGCCTCATAAAATAGAAAAGTTCAAAGACATTGAGGATTTAAATGTTGATAATATACCGGCTTTTGAGGTTGAAGGTGGAGAAGAAGAGAATGATAGTAGTCATAAGAAAAATAAAGTTTATCATTCAGGTTGTTTTATTTATGCCTAGAATATAAGCATGATGAAAGGAGGATTAAAATGTTTTAATGGGCATTTAAGTTATGCAAAACCTAGACCATGACGTTGAGTCTAGCTACAAGATTGTTAGGATTTATAATATCCAGTAGTTAAAGAGTCGGTCATCTCAAGTATATGTATTCGTTAGAAAGCTCATAGTCGTAGTCATTTTTATGTTAGTAAGTAATTTGTTAAGTAACACCGTGGAGGATGGACGGGTCTTTACCCACTGTATGCCTGATCCACAGCCCGTAGGAGGTGTGTCTTGTAAGAACCTATAAATACCCTTTGCCTAGCAAGGCAAAGGGTTGGAGCTTTCAATATCATTTTTCTTTGTCTCACTAAGTTCCCAAAACTCTTCCACTTTCTCTCTCTAAAACTCAAACCATAGGCCCCATATTTTGAATATGTGATGTGTTTATGAAAACCAATATGTTACAAATGGTATCAAGAGCCATGGTTTGATCACTCATCTTTCATGTTCTTGGATTTCTAGTGGTTTTCATAAGGTTTTTGGGTTTGAATGAGTTTAGAGTAGTTTGCATCATTTGGATCATTTCTAGTGTTAAAGTTTGGATTTTAATTGTACTTTTGTGTTTAGAATCATTATAAGTGTTTAGGTTTTGGTTTGGAAGGCTTGAATCATCGTGGTTGGGTGGTTTTTAAATTGAAAAAGTGATGTTTTTGAATATTTCTGAAGTGCAATTTGTGTCTCGTACGTTGTTTCTTCTATGCGCTTTGTCTCATAGTCGATGTGATTTGTCCTTTTGTTTGGATTGTTTATTGAATCAATTTGTCTTACTCAGAGTGCGATTTGTCTTGAGTGCGATTTGTCTGCTAAGCGATTTGTTGTTTAAGCGATTTGGTAATCAAGGTGCGATTTGTCCTGAGTGCAATTTGTCAGAAGCGACTTGTCTAAAGAAGCGATTTGACTGAAGGTGCGTTTTGTCTGAAAGTGCGACTTGTCTATTGAGACTTGTCTAGGGTGCGATTTGACTAAAAGTGCGATTTGTCTAAAGAAGCGATTTGACTGAAGGTGCGATTTGTCTGAAAGTGCGACTTGTCTATTGAGATTTGTAGTTTCTTAGTGTTACGTTTTACAGTTTTCTCTTGATTTAGTGAAATCCCGTGAAAGAATCTATTTCCCGGTTTAATCATAGAGTAGTAAAATCCCCGTTGAATCTGTAATCATGTCTACAATCACTTCTTCAGTTGCTGATGACGTTCAAGATGCAGGATCTGACACTCGTCCTCCCATGCTGGATCGAACCGATTATGACTCTTGGGCTCAACGAATCAGACTGTATTGCTTAGGAAAAGAAAATGGGGTTAATATCCTCAAGTCAATTGATGAAGGACCATATCAAGTTGAGACTACCAGAGACATCCTTGAAACTGCTGCTGATAGTTCAGTTATATTAGGATTGGATAGACCAAAGATGTATGATAAGCTTAATGATAAGGAGAAGAAGATATACGATGCATACATCAGGGCTTCAAACATTATACTTCAGGGTTTACCTAAGGACATTTACAAGTTGATCAATCACAACACTGAAGCAAAGGCAGTATGGGACAATGTTAAGATGCTTCTCTCTGGTCCTGAATTGACTAAAGAAGACATGGAGTCTCAGCTGTATAATGACTTTGAGAACTTTAAAATGAATCCAGGGGAAACTGTTACTGAATATTGCGTGAGATTCCACAAGCTTGTGAATGACATGAGGAATATCAAAATGACTATGCCAAATATCCAGCTAAATTCAAAGTTTGTGAACAACATGAATCCTGAATGGCACAAATTTGTCACTGTAGTCAAACTAAACAAGGGATTGAGGAACACAAATTATGAGCAATTGTATGCTTATTTGCTTCAAAATGAGAAACATGTTGTGTTTGAACGAATGATCTTGGAAAAGTTCAAGACCAATTCTGGAGATGCAAGCTCGTCAAATGATTCAACTGCATTCTACACTAATATAGGAATAACCACCAAAGCATCACAAGTCATACCAACTGGAAATGGTAATCACAAACTCATTCCAGATCCAGGATATAAGCCTCCAGATTCATATACATTCATGGAACAACTTGTCAAACAATTGGCTCTAATGGTTAAGCAAAACTTGAACTTCACTCCACACACCAACAATCATCTCAGAACAGATTCTAATCTCCACAATCATGCTACTGTCAAAGAAGGAAAGGTAGTAGTGCAAAATGTTCAAGGAAGACAGAATGAACAAGGAATGGCAGGAGCGGGTCATGGAAATGCTGATGTAGGTGGAGGATATGTGGGTAATCAGAATCGAGGAAGGAACATGGATCAGGGTCAAGGGAAGCCAATCAAGTGTTACAACTGTGGTGGAAAAGGACACATTGCAAGGAACTGCACTTCTCCTAAACGTCCACAAAATTTAGATACTTCAAGGACAAAATGATGCTGGTACAAGCTCAAGATAATGGAGCAGTATTGGATGAGGAAGAATTGTTGTTTCTTGCTGAGGGAAATGCCAAAACTTACGATGCAGATGTGGATGAACAGCCAGTGCAGGGTATGGGACACAACAATCCCAATGCATTTCAAGTTGCAGACTGTGATGCATTTGATTCTGATGTCGATGATGAACCTACTGCCCAGACCATCTTCATGGCTAGTATCTCACCAATGGTCTCTCCAAAGGCTCCTTCACTACAACAGGCCAGTCCTTCCAAGGAATCAATCATATCAGAGGTATTAAAACTATGCGATGACGTTGATGTGCAAAAGATACACGACAAGGTACAACCAACTAAAATTATTGAATCAGATATTGAAAATATGGGTAATAGCAATGTTGTCCCATATGATCAATATGTGAAGCAAAATGAAAGTGAAATTGTACAAAGCGATGCATCTTCTGCAGTCAATGATGACTATATTTTTTATGAATACACTGCATGTGCTCCTGATGACTCTATAACCTCTTAACTGAATGCCTATAAGGAACAAGTTGCTATATATGAACAACGTGCTAAGTTTGAATTGACTAACCGTGAGCAGGAGATGGATTTCCAAATGCGTACAATTATCAGAAAAAGTAAATTTAGGGAAGAAATGTTAAAACAAGAGTTAAACTCCTTACAAGAAAAGCTCAATAAAACTGTTAAGCAAAAGCAAGAACTTCAAGAAAATGTAATGGTGCTTAAACAGGAGTTTACTGCTAAGGAATCAAAAACTTTTAAATGACTTTTCCAACCTAAAAACTTTGAAAAACAAACTTGAAAACAAACTGTACATACAAGGGAACACCATTCAGACTGCTCACATGATCACTAAGCATAGAGTCTTAAGCGATAAGCTTACTATTCCCCTTGTATAGGTACCCAATCCCGAGTATGGAAAAGTAGCTAGAGCTGCACAAAAGGTAGTTTATGATGGTAATGAGATTCTTAAGCCTAGGCAAACACCATCATGTATAGGAAGCACTGAAGAGGATAGAAAATTAGAAGATGCCACTAGGGAGAAAATGACAAAGAAGTTAAATGATCCTAAGTGTACAAAGCATAATATGAAGTTTAAACCTTATAATTACACTAAAGAAAATTGGATAGCCTTGAATAAGTTTAAACCTCAAACTCAATTAACCCCTGAGCAAGTATTCTGGAAGAAAGATTTGGATAAACAAAAAATCGATAACCTGATTGAGAAGAATCCTCCCTGTAGGAAAATGCCTCCAGCCACTGTTTATCCCCTAAATACACCTTGCATTTAGTGCCCAGAACCCTTTCGACTCAAAGCAAAACCTTAATCATCCTATACGTAGTTTATCAATTATTTGTTGACTTTGAGAAAACATGTAAGATGAGAATTACACCCACATGGATTACTGAAGGGGAAAGGGGTTTTGAGCAAACTAAGAGTGTTATTTAACTGAGGTCATGCCTTTCTTTAAACACTAAAAGAACAATTTAAGAGTCGTCAAAATGGCATTGATACAGAGATTAAAGAAATGAAAAAGGTGTTCAATGAAATGGAAATTGAGGTCAAAGATTATGAATGTGAGCTTAAAAGTAATGAAATTAAGAGGAAAATCTGCATATCTTAAATGATAACTTGATTTCTAGATGTGTTGCTCAGGGTGTGTTCTATACTGTTACAAATTATTCCATCACTGCTTCTCAATTTCATGAATTATCTGTTGCCCTAAAAATTTCCATGATCGTGTCATTGAGCTTGAGTCCAAAAATTCAAAATTGTATGAGAAAATAGAACAAGATGATCATGATAACTTGGTCAAACATTTTTCTAAATTAGAAGTTGAACAAATTATTCCATCATTGCTTCTCAATTTCATGAATTATCTGTTGCCCTAAAAATTTCCATGATCGTGTCATTGAGCTTGAGTCCAAAAATTCAAAATTGTATGAGAAAATAGAACAAGATGATCATGATAACTTGGTCAAACATTTTTCTAAATTGGAAGTTGAACATTTTGCTTTGCAATTAAAATATCAATATCTAAAAGAAAATGTTAAAACCTCAAACGCCAAGACATCCTCGGATGCTCCTGAGTTTGATACAGTTTTTGAAATCAACAAACGTGATGAACAGATTCGAGCTCATTGTAACACGATCAAACGATTGAAAATCCAAATCTCACAATTAAAAAGTGATAAGAATGATGTGACTGGCTCCCAAATGCCTCCTCCTTTAGATTCTCAGAACTCTCAGAACTTTCATCTTCAAAACATCATTAATACATTGCAACATGAAAATGAATGTTTTCTAGCAGAAAATGAAAAGGTTAAATTGCATTTCAAAGAGTTATATGAATCAATTAAAGTCACTCGTGACAAGAACAACGAAAAGGTAGCTTCTTTGCAAAAAGAAATTGAGAATCTGAAGAGTCAGGTAAAAGTAAAAATGCCTGTGGAAAACTAGAAGGGGGGTTGAATAGTTTACCAATTTAAAACTTCCTTTTAAATATTTAGATCGACTTATGTCAATCTATTTGGTTGTTTATGTTGGACATTGATAGATAGATGTATAAACATATAATGAAAGATAAAGAGTAAGAAGCACATCACCACGACACAAGTTATTTATAGTGGTTCGGTGATTGGTGTTGAACAGTCAAGTTTTCTCACGCAGGCTAGCCACTTGTGAATGACCAGCCGTAAGGAACTTAAAACAGCTCAAACACCAATTGCAATTTAAATCAGGAGAATACAGTGGATTCCCGGGTCGTTAAGTCCCACGGAGGATGACTGGTGTTTAACACAATCAGATGTCGAATAACCACTAAGGATAGTGATCAGTAAGGATTTTGAGTTATTTTATAAACTACAGGGGCTTAAATGCAAATTAAAGGAAATTAAAAAGATTAACTATATTAAATAAACGCTATCACTAATTTTAAACTGATGTTTTTGATTTTATGTTTTTATAAAACTTAATTTAAAAACTACGTGACGTACAAATAAAAACGTGAAACTCACACAATATTAATCCTAAAAATATGAAAATGATATTTTTACAAACTTAATGATATAAGAAAATTTTAAGAAAAAGAAAATTATTTTTATAACTATTTAATTAATTATTATTAATTAAAAACTATTTTTAACTATTAAATTATAACCTAAATTACAAGAAAATAGGAAATAAACCTAGAAAAATAAAATTATGACTTGGAAAATCTAAAATAACAAAAAAAGAATTTTCAAAACTATTTTTATATTTTTCTGATTATTTTTCTATTTTTTTTGGATTTTAAACTATTTAAAACTAATTAAATTACTAAAAATTACAAAATAAACTATGAAAAATCTGGAAAATTACTTTTTCACTTTTTATATTTTTCTAAACTTAATAAAAATGAAAAATTATTTTTTTGGACTTTTTCTGATTTAATTGTATTAAAAGCTATTTAAAATTACCTAAAAACTGTTTTTAATTAAGAAAAATAGCAAACTGTTATGAAAAATTATGAAAATTTCAGGAAAAGTCTAACTTAATATCCTGAATCTAGCAAAAATATAAAAACATGGTGTTGTTTGGAAGAAAATGAAACTGCTATTGTAAGTGCTTATCAATAAGTACTTTGAATAAGCCAAATGATCACCACAAGCTATCAAACTGAAACAGAAGCAGTAATATGCTAAAACTACTAGAATGAAGCAAGAAACAATGAGCCTTAACTGCTGGATAGCCAACTGCAAAGATTTAACTTATTTGAGCTTAATGCTTAAAACAGTTTGAGAGGACCAAGTTTGAGCTTAAGCACAAGCTTCCTGATAAGCTAAAATTGAAAAACAGAACTTGGAAACTATACTAGACCTGGCTAAGAACTCTTAAACCAAAATTCACCCCTAGAGAAGCTCTGTGGAGCTCTGGACAAGCTTAGCAATAAGCTGAGAAACACTCAGCTTTGACTGAGCTTGTGAGCAGGGCATATAAGCCCTGTTTGATGAGCTTGTTTGAAGCTTGTCAAAAATCCATTAAAATTTATCGAAAATTATGTTAATTTAGTCTTTTTCAGGTTTTTTTATTAAAAAGTAAAAATAATTCAAATCTTTTTATATTTTTCACTTTTTCATTAAAAGGTCTAAAAAGTATC
>BPTQ01000007.1:132942981-132955704 GCA_019973895.1 Chrysanthemum seticuspe
TTATTACTATTTAAACAGGTTTAAACCATTCAATGTCCATAAATACAAACACAAACATAGAGTGCAATCTGAGTAAAAAATTGGAAAATGAGAATAAAACTTACAATTGACCAGGCTAATTGTGAAGCTTAAACCAAAACCATTACCACTAATCTAATCCAAAACCAACCCAAATACTGCTCTGCAACAACCCCATTCCATTTCCAACCTGTTTGACCAATTTTGTCTCCAAAGTTGACTTTTGGCACTTTTGATTGAAACTGAATAACAGGCTTACAAAAAGCTAAGATAAGCTTAAATAAACCTGTTTGACTTATTAAATAAGCTTATTGAAGCTTGGTAACAAGAGTTGAATTGGAAATTTGCAACAGTAGCACAAAACATGAAATCTGAATAATAACTTGAAATGATACTTGATAATAGTTTAAATACACTTAAAAAGCTTAATTTGATATCTTGAAACAAAGGGTTACAACTTAAAGCTTACTTTAAAACATAGAAATAAAAAACGACATACAGTAAATTAAAAAACTAAAAAACTTGGCTTCTCTCTTGATTCTCTTCCTCTTTTAAGCACCAAAAATGTTCCACGTGGCCTTCTGATCAGATCCCACCTTTCAATTCGACCAATGGTTGAGTTTTGCATATTTTGGCCATTTTTATATTTTTGGCGGGAAGCCTATATTTGACTTGTGGCCTGTGATAGCTAGCACTAGGGGGGGTGGCATTTAATGCAGTGGTTTGTGATGATGAGGGAGGTGGTGGGCAGGATAAAAGGTGATGGGAGAGGTGGAGTGAGTTGCAGGCAAAGGCATGGGGAAGAAGCAGGAGGTGGCGGGCTTTTTATCTGTTTGACTTGTTTGACCTGGGCAGTCCAAAAAGGGAAGTGACAGGGGTCAAAGGTTATAAAGGCAGGGGCCAATTAGGATTTTGACAAGGCTAGCTTTAATATTGACAAGGACTTATTTGCACTTTCTGAATTCTTGAAGGACCAAACTGCCAATACTCCAAAGTTACCATAAGGACTGAATTTGACAAACTTTAATAGTGCAAGGACTATTTTTGACATTTTTGATTTTCCAAGGACTATTTTTGCCAAATTTCAAAGTTCAGGGACCTAAGTTGTAATTTTGTAAATTTGAATCTCAAGGACCAATTTTGACAACTTAGGAATCCCTAGGGACTCAAAATGATATTTTTCTTTATTTAGATTTACCAGGGACTGTTTTTGACAACTTTTGAAACTTGGGGGACTAAAACTGCCAATTATGCAAACTTGATACGTTTTTCACCAGATTTTGATATTTTTGCATTTAAAACACATAAAACACTTATTTGTGATATTTTTATCATTTTGATGCATTTCTGAGTGTTTTCAGATGTTTTTGCAGTCTAATTTGTACAAAAATGATGAGTATTTACACACTCATCAACCCCCCACACTAAGATATTGCTAGTCCCTAGCAATGTTTTGAGAAAAATTAATGGATTTCATCTCTTTACCAAAAGCCATTACTTCTGGAGTAGCCAAATGTTTCAGTTCAAGTAAGAACCTTGGTACACCGATAACCAAATGATTTTGGGCAAATCATCAGCTTCCAACGGATTTGATTTGTCTTTACCAGAAGCCGTTTGCTTCTGGACTAGCCAACTCTTAGATAAAATATCTTTGGTGAGCTGATTACCAATTATGGTTTTCCACTGCCTTTACCACAAGCCATAAACTTGCGGGCTAGCCAACTCTTCACTTTTAAGGATATGGTGAGCTGAATACCATACAATTTTGGGCAAATTGCAAGCCGTCAACGGATTTGAGATATCTTTACCAAGAGCCTTTTGCTCCTGGATTAGCCAATCCTTTTGTTTATTAGACAAGGCGGACTGATAACCAAATGAGTAAGTGCAAAACACTTACTCCAAAAAAAAATTTTGGCCAAAATTGGGGGAATTAGGCGGTATAATTAGATGATAAAATTCGTGAGAATTCCCCCCCACACTTAGAAATGAATATTGCCCTCAATATTCAAAGTACCGCCTGTTATGCCAAAACATAGAATGTAAAAGGGAAATACTAAGGCCATTATTTAGCAAGGATTTTTTTTTTTTTTCATGAAACTCTTATATATACACAACATGTGGGGCAACTCCCCCACACTAGGGTGGTACAAAGTAGAAAGAAGAAGCTAAACTGTCAAGTTTTGTCACACAAGCTAGCCACTTGTGAATGGCTAACCATAACAAACTTCAGACAGCTCAGAAATATGGGTGAAAACCCATATGGCATGCTACTGTTTTTGATTACCGAGTCGCTAGCTTGACTCGATCCCCGCATTCATTGGTTCATGGGGAAGGTTTGTAGATCTAGGACAATCACAGGAGGAATGTCCTCTCCAAAGTAATGCTTCAATCGATGACCATTCACTTTAAAGTTTGGACCATCGGGTTGAGATAACTCAATGGTGCCATAAGGATAAACCTTAGTGATAGTGAATGGTCCAGACCAACGGGATTTAAGCTTTCCCGAGAAAATCTTCAATCTTGAATTAAAAAGAAGGACTGGATCACCAACGTTGAAAACCCGGTTCTTGATTTTAGAGTCATGAATCTTCTTTGTCTTTTCTTTATAGATCAAAGAGTTCTCGTATGCTTGATCACGGAGTTCATTTAATTCATTCATTTGAACTTTCCGGTGATCACCAGTTGTCTGAATATCGAAGTTTGCATGTTTCAAGGCCCAGTATGCCTTGTGCTCTAGCTCAACCGGCAGATGACATGCCTTCCCGTATACAAGCTTGTATGGAGTACACCCGATGGGTGTTTTGTAAGCTGTACGGAAGGCCCAGAGTGCGTCATCTAGCTTATCCGACCAAGAGGCACGGTTTTCGCCAACCGTCCTCTCCAGAATTCTTTTAATCCCCCGGTTGGAAACTTCCACTTGCCCACTAGTTTGGGGGTGGTACGCAGTAGAGAGACGGTGAGTTACACCATACTTCTGCATGACTCTTTCAAACTGGTCATTGCAGAAATGCGTACCACGATCACTGATTATGGCTCGTGGAGTTCCAAACCTAGCAAAAAGAGATTTCATGAATTTCACAACAACTCGGGCATCATTGGTATGCAAAGCCTTAGCTTCAACCCATTTTGACAGATAGTCAACGGCCACGAGTATGTACTTATTACCGCGAGAAGAAGGAAATGGCCCCATAAAGTCAATGCCCCAGATGTCAAAGATCTCACACACTTGAATGGCGTTTTGTGGCATTTCATTTCTTTGTGAGATATTCCCGTGACGTTGACAAGCGTCACAGGCTTTGACAAATTCGTGGGCATCCTTATAGATCGTGGGCCAATAGAATCCGGAATCAAACACCTTCTTGGCGGTGTAGTTGGGGCTATGATGTCCCCCAGTAGGTCCAGAATGGCAAGCTTTGAGAATGTCAATAGCTTCCTGACCATACACACATCGCCTGATGACTTGATCCGCGCAAATTTTAAACAAGTAGGGGTCGTCCCAGAAGTAATGTTTAACATCTTTGAAGAATTTGTTCTTCTGTTGGGACGACATCCCTTTCACTATGAAGTTACCCGCATGATAATTTGCAAAATCAGCAAACCATGGGGTAGAAGAGTCTCCACGAAAAGAAACCGCATTGAGTGTTTCGAGAGGAAATGTTTCATTTATTTCCTTTTTCTCGAAAACATCTTGGTGAGGGTTCTCTAATCGGGATAGATGATCAGCAGCCAGGTTCTCATCTCCTTTTTTATCACGTATAATGATATCAAATTCCTGGAGGAGGAGAACCCAACGGAGCAGTCTCGGCTTTGCATCTTGTTTTGCAAAGAGATATTTGAGAGCCGAGTGATCCGTATACACCACGCATTTGGTCAAGATGAGGTAGGGCCGAAATTTCTCAAACGCATACACCACATCTAATAATTCTTTTTCTGTAGTGGTGTAATGGGTTTGAGCTTCAGTCATAGTCTTACTCGCGTAGTGGATAGGCTGAAAATGCTTGGTTTTACGTTGCCCCAAGACTGCACCGATAGCAAAATCACTTGCATCGCACATGAGCTCAAAGGGTAAATCCCAGTCGGGGGCAACTAGAATGGGTGCTTCCGTAAGCTTTTTCTTTAGTGTTTCAAAAGCTTCGATGCACTCAGGAGAGAAGATAAAAGGAGCTTCTTTTTCAAGAAGATGGGTCATAGGCCGAGCGATTTTAGAAAAATCCTGTATGAATCTACGATAAAACCCGGCATGACCAAGGAAACTCCTAATACCTTTGACGGTAGTAGGATGAGGCAGTTTAGCAATAACATCAACTTTTGCTCTATCGACCTCAATCCCGTTTTTTGAAATCTTATGGCCAAGGACTATGCCTTCTTTGACCATAAAGTGGCTCTTCTCCCAATTTAGACAGAGATTGGTGTCTTCACACCGTTTTAACATTTTGTCTAAATGGGAGAGACATGTCTGAAATGAATCCCCAATGACCGAGAAGTCATCCATAAACACCTCCATTGTTTCCCCGATCATGTCGTGGAATATGGCCATCATACAGCGTTGGAACATGCCAGGAGCGTTACATAAGCCAAAAGGCATACGTTTGTAGGCAAAAGTTCCGTATGGGCAGGTGAATGTGGTCTTCTCTTGATCCTGTGGATCAATGGGGATCTGAAAGTAACCCGAGAAACCGTCAAGGAAACAATAGTACTCATTCCCTGCTAATCTCTCAAGCATCTGGTCCATGAAGGGTAGAGGAAAATGGTCTTTACGGGTGGCGTCATTCAACTTACGGTAGTCAATACACACACGCCATCCCGTAACCAATCGAGTTGGAATTAACTCGTTTTCTTCATTTGTGACAACAGTTATGCCACCCTTTTTAGGAACACAATGAATTGGGCTAACCCAAGGACTATCTGAGATTGGGTAAATCAATCGTGCATCAAGAAGTTTGATAACCTCCTGTTTGATAACATCATGGATTTTTGGATTCACTCTTCTCTGATGTTGAACTGCTGGTTTGAAGTCATCCTCCATCAAGATTTTGTGAGTACAAAATTCAGGGTTAATACCCTTAATGTCGGAGAGTTTCCAAGCAATTGCTTGCTTGTGTGACTTCAAGACCTTTATGAGAGCAGTCTTTTCATCTTTACTCAAATCTCGAGCAATAATGACAGGCAATTTATCATCGCCTTCAAGAAATGCATACTCAAGATGAGGTGGTAAATCCTTAAGTTCTACTTCAGGAAATTCTTCAGTTTTCTCAACTGACTTGACTTCCTTGTTATGAAGTGTGACGGGAGGGAGTGGAGGAGAAGTGTCCTGATTTAACAACTTCTCAAGAATAAGAATATCTCCCTCCGGATTAATCTCATGGTGATTAATCTCTTCTGGAATTGCCTCACTAGAGTGAGGGGTTGATGAATGATCATCTTTAAGCAACTTCTCAATGAGAAGTATGTCCCCCTCGATGTCAATTGGAGCGTGATCAATTTCCCATGGAACATAATCACTAGCCAAGTACGCTTCAATCTCTTCCAAGATGAAGTCTCTTCCCTAAAACGGAGTGAGAGAAGGAGTAGAATTGGCTATGATAGGTTGAGAAGATGTGGTGGGATCCCCACTCACAGAATTATGAGAATAACCAAGAACTTCTTGAGAGTACTCTTCAGAAGCAACATCAATGATATCTATTCGGTTAACCGACTCAGAATCATAGTTTGCGGAGTACCTCGAAGTTTGATCAAGGTTAAAGGTGACAGCTTCATTACCAACACGTAATGTGATATCTTGCTCAAATACATCAATGAGAGCACGACCCGTTCTCAGGAATCCTCTTTCGACAATGAGAGGAACCCGTGGATCAGCATCGAAATCAACAACTACAAAGTCAGCTGGAAAATGGAACTTTCCTACTTTCACAAATACGTCCTCGGCAATTCCAAGAGGATGAGATATTGTACGATCTGCAAGCTCGAGAGTCATGCATGTAGGAGTAAGATCTGGAAGAGAGAGTTTCTTCCATACTGAATGAGGCATCAGGTTTATGCTTGCACTAAGATCGGCTAAGGCAAAGCATTCAACCATTCCTGTAAATACACAAGGTAAGAGGAACTTTCCAGGATCTCCAAGCTTCTCGGGAAGCTTCTTCAAGATAACTGCAGAGCAGTTCTCGTTGAGAGGAGTTTTAGCCATTTCAAACAGCTTTTCCTTGTTGCTTAACATGTGTTTGAGAGTTGATGCAAACTTGGGCATCAACATGATAGCATCCGCGAAGCTTATGTCAAAATGAAGTTCTTGGAAAATTTGAAAGAATTTTTCCATTTGTTGACTGGCTTTCTCGCGGAGCTTTTGCTCATGTAAACGTGATGGGTAAGGAATAGAAGATTTGGATTTGGTATTTTCAATGGGAGCAACAGGAGGTTCAAAAACAACTCCTGGATTGGATTTGGGTTTCGGGACAACCTGAGGATGGACATTGTTGGTGCTTCCGTTATTAGTAGGAAGTTCCTTGTCCTTTGTCGCCTCAGGTTCACTTTCCACTACCTTTGGGGGAGAAGAAGAAGATGTAGTAGGAATAGCAGGTCCATCATACGAAACACCACTTCTGGTTGTGATCGCCTTTGCATCGCCCCTCGGATTAGCGATCGTGTTGCTAGGTAAAGTACCTGAGCCCGAGGGTCGATCATTTAAAGACTTCTTTAATTCAGCGATCTGACTGACCAACAACCTGTTTGTCTCCTCTTGCGTCTTCATGAATTGCTTTAAAAGCTCATCAGATGTTGATACAGGAGGAGGTGGTGGGACAATTTGAGGCCGTATGTTCTGGTTATAGCCAGAATTCCCTTGATTAGGATTCATATTCCCCTGAAATTGATTCCCTCGATTGTAAGTGTTTTGATTAAGATTTCCTTGATGTTGGAAACCTTGATTGGGTCCGGAATAGAAATTACCTTGGTTTTGATAACCTTGGTTCATTCTTGGTTGGTTCTGATTCCGGTTAGGATTCTGGTTAAAACCGGGTGGTGCCTGATAAGTGTTAGCACGATAGTTTGGTTCATTTTGAGGACGGTATTGATTACCTCCTTGATTTGAAGCACCGGCTATAGCATTAGCTTCAAACGGACTACCATCGGTGGCAGTACAGTTGTAGTATGCATGAGGACCACCACAAGTAACACAAACTTCAACTTTCTTCACTTCACCATATGATGGTGCTTGTGTGAAAGTGACTTTCTTTTGGTTAGCAAGAACCAAAGCCTGAACAATATCCGTGAGTTTGTCAATCTTAGCATCGGTGCTAGATGTACTCACGGGAGATGAAGTAGAAGGTCCAGCATTAGACTCAGTATGATATGTCTTTGTGCGGAAAGGACGGACCTGGGACTTGTTTTCAATGATTTGCAAGGCTTCTTTTGTGGTCTTGCTCAAGAAATTACCTCCCGCGGAGGCATTTAGAGAGTCTTGATTGGCCTGGTTCAGACCATTGTAGAAAGTATCCATTTGCATTAACTCGGAAAAGCCATGATGCGGACACTTACGGAGCAACTCTTTGTAACGATCCCATGCCTCCCCGAATGATTCATCAAATCTCTGAGAGAATTTCATTATCTCATTCTTAATACTTGTAGTTCGGGATGGAGGATAGAATTCGTTAACAAACTTTGTGACTAGATCTTCCCATGTCTCAATGGAACGAGGGGGTTGTTTCTCAAGCCAATTCCGGGCTTGTCCCTCTAGAGAAAATGGGAACAGAAGAAGCTTGATAGCTTCATGTGGGACATTCTTGTACTTGATGGTAGATGCAATCTTGTTAAACCATCGAATGTGTGCATGAGGATCATCCCGCTCAAAACCATAGAATTGGCTTTGGGTTACCAGATTAAGTAACCCGGTTTTGAGCTCAAAAGTATCCGCCACGATGGCTGGGACAACAATAGCATCTCCGTAACCCTCGATGGGTGCTTGGAGAAGCTCATTCATCGGCTTGTCTTCTGCCATTACGGCAGGTGGTGGTGGTGGTAGACGTTCCTCAGTCACGGCTGAAGGAGCAGAACGTCCTCTACGTCTACGAGGAATCTTTCCAAGTTCTGACAATGGACTTGTAGAACTGGAAGAACGAGTGCGCATGCACTAAGTATAAAAATCAGTTTTCAAAACAAAAGCGAGGCAAAACGACAAGTGAACTTAACCAATAATCACAAATGAAATGGCTTCTTTGAAAAAGGTACACCAAATCATAAGGACACAAAGGCAAGTTTTAAATCTGATGTTCGGGAACTTATTATGGTCACACCCCCAGTTAGTAGGTGTACTGCCTTGATTTGCAGTGGTTGATTTTTATGTATATTAAGTATCACTGAAAAGACGTAGGTATAGATTTGTGCTGATGGGTTTAAAAATTTTTGGACAATATTTTTGGTATCGTCTCGTTTAACCAAATCGTATTTCTTTAAGAATCACCTTAAAAGAAACACAAGCTAGAAAACGTTACGATTGTTTTGTTGTTTTATATTTTGTTTGGTGTTTTTAACACTTTAGGAAAAGTGTTAATGAACTTTTTGATTTTGTTATAACTTTACAGAAAACTTTTTACAAACTATGGTATATGTGCAAGTATGGGTCTGAAAAATGTTTAGAACACGCTTACAGCCTCCCCGGCAGCGGCGCCAAAATTTGATTGGTGCTGAACAGTCAAGTTTTCTCACGCAGGCTAGCCACTTGTGAATGACCAGCCGTAAGGAACTTAAAACAGCTCAAACACCAATTGCAATTTAAATCAG
Source organism: Chrysanthemum seticuspe (assembly GCA_019973895.1). NCBI lineage: Eukaryota > Viridiplantae > Streptophyta > Magnoliopsida > Asterales > Asteraceae > Chrysanthemum > Chrysanthemum seticuspe. Next base: position 132,951,772 of record BPTQ01000007.1, read on the forward strand.
GAGAATACAGTGGATTCCCGGGTCGTTAAGTCCCACGGAGGATGACTGGTGTTTAACACAATCAGATGTCGAATAACCACTAAGGATAGTGATCAGTAAGGATTTTGAGTTATTTTATAAACTACAGGGGCTTAAATGCAAATTAAAGGAAATTAAAAAGATTAACTATATTAAATAAACGCTATCACTAATTTTAAACTGATGTTTTTGATTTTATGTTTTTATAAAACTTAATTTAAAAACTACGTGACGTACAAATAAAAACGTGAAACTCACACAATATTAATCCTAAAAATATGAAAATGATATTTTTACAAACTTAATGATATAAGAAAATTTTAAGAAAAAGAAAATTATTTTTATAACTATTTAATTAATTATTATTAATTAAAAACTATTTTTAACTATTAAATTATAACCTAAATTACAAGAAAATAGGAAATAAACCTAGAAAAATAAAATTATGACTTGGAAAAATCTAAAATAACAAAAAAAGAATTTTCAAAACTATTTTTATATTTTTCTGATTATTTTTCTATTTGTTTTGGATTTTAAACTATTTAAAACTAATTAAATTACTAAAAATTACAAAATAAACTATGAAAAATCTGGAAAATTACTTTTTTCACTTTTTATATTTTTCTAAACTTAATAAAAATGAAAAATTATTTTTTTGGACTTTTTCTGATTTAATTGTATTAAAAGCTATTTAAAATTACCTAAAAACTGTTTTTAATTAAGAAAAATAGCAAACTGTTATGAAAAATTATGAAAATTTCAGGAAAAGTCTAACTTAATATCCTGAATCTAGCAAAAATATAAAAACATGGTGTTGTTTGGAAGAAAATGAAACTGCTATTGTAAGTGCTTATCAATAAGTACTTTGAATAAGCCAAATGATCACCACAAGCTATCAAACTGAAACAGAAGCAGTAATATGCTAAAACTACTAGAATGAAGCAAGAAACAATGAGCCTTAACTGTTGGATAGCCAACTGCAAAGATTTAACTTATTTGAGCTTAATGCTTAAAACAGTTTGAGAGGACCAAGTTTGAGCTTAAGCACAAGCTTCCTGATAAGCTAAAATTGAAAAACAGAACTTGGAAACTATACTAGACCTGGCTAAGAACTCTTAAACCAAAATTCACCCCTAGAGAAGCTCTGTGGAGCTCTGGACAAGCTTAGCAATAAGCTGAGAAACACTCAGCTTTGACTGAGCTTGTGAGCAGGGCATATAAGCCCTGTTTGATGAGCTTGTTTGAAGCTTTTAGAAAATTAATAAAAATCTGCAAAAATGACCATAAGAAAATAGACCTGATGAACTTTAAAACCCCTAAGTTTCACTTGATATCACCCAAGAATGAATCTGTGAAAAATCCCTCTAGTTGGGTGAAAACAGGTTTTTCAAGTATGTTTGACTTTTAACACAGTTGTGAAACTTTGACCTTTGTGAACTTTGATTCCAACTTTTGGACATATATTGATGTAATATGGTATAATGAAACTAAGATAAGCTACTCTAGTGATTTCTAAGCATGAAACAAGCTTTTGATTATTGAAAATTTTAACAGTTAAGAGCTTAAACAGATTCTAAGTAACTTTTGACTTTTGAAGTTCTAGTGCACAAATATTTGACTCAAATGAATTTAACTGCCTATATTAAGACTATTAATGCAATAGTCAAGTGTAAATTAAGACTCAAGCTCAGCTTGACACACTGATCCAAACACCAATTTTAACAACTGTATTGATGCTAAGTTGAGCAAACCACTGAACTAGCACAATCCATTACTTAATATGACTTGAGTTAACCTAATTATTACTATTTAAACAGGTTTAAACCATTCAATGTCCATAAATACAAACACAAACATAGAGTGCAATCTGAGTAAAAAATTGGAAAATGAGAATAAAACTTACAATTGACCAGGCTAATTGTGAAGCTTAAACCAAAACCATTACCACTAATCTAATCCAAAACCAACCCAAATACTGCTCTGCAACAACCCCATTCCATTTCCAACCTGTTTGACCAATTTTGTCTCCAAAGTTGACTTTTGGCACTTTTGATTGAAACTGAATAACAGGCTTACAAAAAGCTAAGATAAGCTTAAATAAACCTGTTTGACTTATTAAATAAGCTTATTGAAGCTTGGTAACAAGAGTTGAATTGGAAATTTGCAACAGTAGCACAAAACATGAAATCTGAATAATAACTTGAAATGATACTTGATAATAGTTTAAATACACTTAAAAAGCTTAATTTGATATCTTGAAACAAAGGGTTACAACTTAAAGCTTACTTTAAAACATAGAAATAAAAAACGACATACAGTAAATTAAAAAACTAAAAAACTTGGCTTCTCTCTTGATTCTCTTCCTCTTTTAAGCACCAAAAATGTTCCACGTGGCCTTCTGATCAGATCCCACCTTTCAATTCGACCAATGGTTGAGTTTTGCATATTTTGGCCATTTTTATATTTTTGGCGGGAAGCCTATATTTGACTTGTGGCCTGTGATAGCTAGCACTAGGGGGGGTGGCATTTAATGCAGTGGTTTGTGATGATGAGGGAGGTGGTGGGCAAGATAAAAGGTGATGGGAGAGGTGGAGTGAGTTGCAGGCAAAGGCATGGGGAAGAAGCAGGAGGTGGCGGGCTTTTTATCTGTTTGACTTGTTTGACCTGGGCAGTCCAAAAAGGGAAGTGACAGGGGTCAAAGGTTATAAAGGCAGGGGCCAATTAGGATTTTGACAAGGCTAGCTTTAATATTGACAAGGACTTATTTGCACTTTCTGAATTCTTGAAGGACCAAACTGCCAATACTCCAAAGTTACCATAAGGACTGAATTTGACAAACTTTAATAGTGCAAGGACTATTTTTGACATTTTTGATTTTCCAAGGACTATTTTTGCCAAATTTCAAAGTTCAGGGACCTAAGTTGTAATTTTGTAAATTTGAATCTCAAGGACCAATTTTGACAACTTAGGAATCCCTAGGGACTCAAAATGATATTTTTCTTTATTTAGATTTACCAGGGACTGTTTTTGACAACTTTTGAAACTTGGGGGACTAAAACTGCCAATTATGCAAACTTGATACGTTTTTCACCAGATTTTGATATTTTTGCATTTAAAACACATAAAACACTTATTTGTGATATTTTTATCATTTTGATGCATTTCTGAGTGTTTTCAGATGTTTTTGCAGTCTAATTTGTACAAAAATGATGAGTATTTACACACTCATCATTCGGCTACAAGGACACCTTCCTTGCCCTACTCCACTCCCCGAGTCACCTACTCGAGAGTTCGTAAGCACTACACCAAATCTCCTTATGGCGGAGAAGCCTTCACAACGTCGCTTAACCTTTTTCCGGTACAAAGCTAAATACCGAGTTCTTTCACACCAAGGCGAACCACACCTAACACTACGTCGCCTACCCTTTATACGGTACACAGTTTCCGTAATCACTTCCTACAGCTTCTTAGTTTAGTTCATCGTAAACCCTTCTTACGAATCCAGCATATTAGCTACTCCACGTAGCAATATGTATATTCACAAATAAATAAGTGTTCCTACCACTATAGGAACTACCACAACATTGTTCCTCATCTAGAGGAACTATTATCCACAACACAGCACTTCCCATCATCAAGGAGGTATTACCTTGATCCACGAATCGGATCATGGATTATTTCCCATCCGCTGCAACACTATCCTAATCAAGAGGATTCCACACTTTCTTGAGCCACCAATCGGATCGTGGCATATTTCCCATCCGCTGCATCACAATCCACACCAAGCGGAACCACACTTTCTTGAGCCATAAATCGAAACATGGCCTTTTTCCAATTCGCTGCAACACTTCCGAAGAGGCGGTATTCCTCTAAACCACATCACGAATGCTTGAGAGCTCATCCACTGAGCCCCTC